>JAOPHQ010003987.1:352500-355173 GCA_030340625.1 Merluccius polli
TACCATTATAAATAGACTATTTATTTTTACCAGAAAATTACCAGAAAACATGCTATATCCTAATATATATCGTTATCGAGATATCAAATGACCTATATATCGGGATAGAAGATTTCGCCATAACGCCCGGTCCTTTCTACATAACTGTGCTATGTTGGGGGATACCTGGGGAGTATCTAGAGAAGAGTGGAGGGCTGTGGGGACGCTATAAGGAATGTGCTGTGATATGTGCACCGCATTCCAGCACTCTGCCGGCTTTATTTACGACTCGTCTTCACAGGAGGAAGTCTGGCTCTGGGGGTCTGTGGGGGTCAGGGCTGCTACAGTCTTTTATCTTTATCTGACATCATATTCCCGCTGGGGTGACATAAGCTCACCCTACGTCAACAGTAGAAGAAGAACGATGTACGTTTAAAGGAGCAGATGCCATAGATATGACTTGTTTAGTGTAGAACGATGACTGCAGACTTACCTCGTAAAGTCTCCTTTTGCCTCCTGTGGAAAGAGGAAAAACATTTAAAATTCTGTGTGTATGTATGACCTGACCACACAGCAACCCACTCTACCACACACGCGCACGCACACACACACACACACACACACACACACACACACCACACACACACACACACACACACACACACACACACACACACACACACACACACACACACACACACACACACACACAGCAATACAAAATACAAATACCACTTAGTGCCTGTTTTCATGCCGTCACTGTGTTGAAAATGAATATTAACCGAGAGAATGTATTAACCTGAGTTAGACTACCAACCAAGCGTGATGGTGATGTGGCTGCAGGGCGGACTGACGGCAGCTTGTGGACTGTGTTATATCAACTATATATAATGTCACTTTAATCACAGCCAATTAGGATCAAACACCTCCGCCTGCGGAGGCAGTTTAAGGAGAGGACTTGTGACTGTTTCCTGGTGACACAATGGAGCACTAAAGTGACTGATGTGGAGGCTCTGTGGCTTCAACTCTGCCGCAGTCTGCACACACACACACACACACACATACACACACACATGATCTTACTTGTAGGATGTAGGAGGCCAGTTCGAAGACAATGTCGCTATCCAGCTCAATGAGTTCCTGCAGGAGCAACAGATATAAACAAAGAGCAGTTAATATAGTCTCTCCCAGCTCTGTCCATGATGACAGCTCAGGGGTCGCCCTGATCCCCAACACCTCCACACCCACCATCCGTTTAAAGCCCACTCTCCCCCATGGAGGATGGGAGAGGGGTGGGCTGGCCCGCACCCCCCACCCTGTCCAGGGATTAGTAGAGAGACATAGGGGAGAGACAGACAGGGGGGGGGGACAGAGAGGACTGGTTTGATAACTCAAGGTACTACCCCGTACTACTTCCTCTATTATCTCTTCTTTGCCTTTACTGATCATTCATCTTAGCCCATGGAGGGAGGGAGAGATGGAGAGAGAGAGAGAGAGAGAGAGAGAGAGAGAGAGAGAGAGAGACACACACACACACACACACACACACACACACACCCCGGGAGTCAGAGGCAAAGACAGAGACAGAGACAGAGACAGAGAGAGAGAGAGAGAGAGAGAGAGAGAGAGAGAGACTGTGCTTGATAGGCTATGTGTGTGTGTCGGTGTGTGGAGGGTCTCATAGGAGGGTTAAGGGGGCAGTGAGCAGTAGGTTAGCTATGTAAGGAATGTCCTCCTTACAGCCAGTTCTTAATTGGTTAAGAGATCAGACAGCTAGGAAGAAACACGAGATTAAACAAACACACCGAGGATAAACCACCCAGCAGGACTTCCCTTACTGACACACACACACACACACATTCATTTTGTCTAATCAGTCACAGACTCCTGTTCTTAATCTGTTAAATATTTGTACATTTAGAATCAAATCAATCCAACAAGCATAACTAACGACTTTATACTTTGTACTATTTATACTTTATACTGGTTTATACATTTTATGGAATTATGGAACTGAGCAAATATCATCAGGCAGCATTTTTTCAAAATGTTCAAACACGTGCCTCCCTGTGTGGGTTATTTATTTGTGTGTGCGTATGTGCACCTGTGTGTGTGTGTGTGTGTGTGTGTGGATCCTGAACATACTGTTAAGCCTTGGGAAGTGGAGTTGAATAAAACAGACTAGCCCCTGGATATTAAAGCCTAACACTCTGTCTTTAACCTCACAGGAATAACACTGGGGATTCAAACACAACACATATGGAACTGTGATCCAAAGAAACTTTATACAGACCATGTTCTGTATGATGACTTTACAAGCCTGTGTTTTCTCTTTCTTTTTGCTCCCTCAGACCATGAGCACCCCCTATTGGCCAATGCACTGGACAACACCTATGTGAATACACAGCCTATGTGAAGATGTCCCCCAAATGAGTATGAGTGTCACTAGTTCATTATGTGAGTACTTTACCTTGTAGATACTGGACTTGGCGTTGAGGAAAAAGAGCTCAATGGTGGCATTGTCCTTTAGGTAGGAGATACTCTCAATGTAGAACCTGGGAAATACAGATGAATATGTTTAACATGACATTAATATGACGAAGAGTAAAGACAATTTTTTCAAGATTTCATTTTTGGCCTTTTTCTTTTAAAAGACTGCACACGGACTTGAGGATAGTGCTATGATCATATTGA
>JAOPHQ010003988.1:0-287500 GCA_030340625.1 Merluccius polli
CAGACTGCCCTTACACACAGCAACTTGATCACTGAACCCTGACAGCTCACCCGCAACGATCACCAACTAAAAATAATATTGATAATAATAATAATTACAAAATATATCATCGCAAAACACCCTCGGTCAGAAACAGTGCTGCCTGTGTGCGGCTCCTTTTTAAAGCTCTCGACGTAATGATTCGAGTCGTTTCCCCATCAGTGTCTATAGTCTGTGCCGAGGAGGCCATTTTACAAACAGAAACCAACTGGGTGGCGGGAAAGCCACTGCTGCAACATGTAGAGCTCAGTGTTTACAGACAGAGTGGACCGAAGGGACACGTCTGCTCCTTCGCGCCCTTAAAGCAACAACAACCATCATATCGGCCACTTATTACTTAGTTTTTTTTAAAGCCTTATAACCATGATTATAAAGTTGAAATAGGAGTTTTACATTTTTCTTAAGTTAAAATTAGACTGACGTTCTGAAAGTGTCCAAAAAAAAAAAAAAAAAAAGTGTGTTAGGAGGAAAAAATAAGAAAATCCTATAAAATATAACTTTGATATGAATTTGGTAAAGGTCTGTCCAACAGTACCTGAAAGATAAACTATAACGTGGGGGACGCATAAGCCCCCTTTTAGTGATGATGAGTACTGTTAACTTCTAGTTGTTGGTTAGAAAGTTGAAAAAGCAATAATCATGACTTTTTGGTTAGAAAGTATTCCAGAGCTAATTCTGAATTAGAAAGGATATATATATACACACACACACACACACACACACACACACACACACACACACAAAATAAAGTGAACAAGACAAACAGCTCAGTGGTACCGCAGTTCACTCCAGTCGTCCTCGGCACTTGGAGCAGGAGTCTGCAGTAGAACCAGTCTGGACAAAAAAACCAAACGACAACAACCGTCTCACCTCATCAGAGGTGGACTTCTTTTTGGTGGCAGCAAAAACAATTAAATTATAACGGGGGGGACGGGGGGGGGGGGGACGAACGAGTAGAAGAAGAAGAAGAAGAAGAAGAAGAAGAAGATTCAAAAGAGTGACCAAAGCGCAGAGCCAATATCAAACGAAACCCTAACCCCCACCCTCCCACCAACCGACCCACAACCCCCCTGGCGACTCCCGACGACAGGGCGCGTGTGTGTATGTGTGTGTGTGTGTGTGGGGGGGGGGGGGGGGGAGGGGGGTACCAGAGCAGTGCGTGCTACGAGAGACGCAGGATGGTGCAGGTGGGTGGGTGGGGGGGGCGGGGGTGCGCAAGCTTCACTGGGCCTTGGAGGCGGTGGTGATGGTGATGGTGGAGGCGGGCATGCCCGCCGTGGTGGCCTGTTGGTGGGCATCGGTGGTGAGCTGCAGGGCCCCCACGCCCGCCGCACCCAGGCTTCCCGGGCTGCTGGTGAGCAGCGACAGGTTCTGGGGGTGGAGGAAGAGCGGTGCCGTCACCAGGCTGGGCGCATTGCCCCCCGAGGCGTTGGTGAACAGCAGGTTGCCGTCCAGAGAGGTGATGGGCAGGGTGCCGCTGGAGGTCAGAGCTGTGGGCGGAGGAGGGGCGGCGTTAGAGCAAGTGGTGCGTTTTACCTGGGAGAGGAATGGAGAGACTGGGAGGGGGGGGTTTGGCTCACATCATAGATATGTATATTGTGCGGCACTTACATTATGGGGGGTGGGTGGGGGGGGAATGTCCAAGTGTCGAATGTAGAGTAATTTAAAGTTACTTGCCACTCCACACACCTTGCAGTGTGGCCAGGGTGCTGTTGCTCATGAGGGCAGGACCCAGGGCGCCGCCCAGACCACCAGGGGCCAGGCTAAGCAGTGCACCACCCCTGCACACGCACGCACGCACACACACACACACACACACACACACCGAGAAGACACATTGGACACCAACTACTTCACGGCATAACACACAGAAAGGCTAGAACAAAATACCAGGGATATAGGATATGGATTACACTATGTCACAACGTTCTCTCTTTATCTCAGTATGTCAGATGTGTATACTTCATCATGCGAACGTCTTAAAAAGGTGCGGTAGGTAAGATTTAGGAGATGCAATTTGAGTGTAATTTGTTAGAAATGCCACAGCGATCCATCTGCTTTTAGTGAGCGAAATGCCCCATGAAATATCTTTTTGCCTGGCCTCTGCATGGAGGACAATTGAGACGGCTTCCGGCTAATCTCTGACCTATCGGGAAATCTCTGCCCTGTCCTGATTGGCTCAAGGAATCCATCTTGCCTCTCAATCACAGGTGCATGAACTTCTCAATGGCGGAAAAAGCCATTGAAAAAAGGAGAGAGCAGAGAGGGAAGGCTTTTTTTGGGTTGTCTTTCAAAACCCTTCTCTCTTCTGCCATCTTTACAACTCTCCAATCTTAACTACAGCACCTTTGAAGGGCCCCTATTTTACCACCAGCTGTGAGTGTGATTAGTTATTACAAGCTGTTTCAAAATTGTGATGTCACTACCCTCTCGTGATCACAAGTGGTACCCAGATGTATGATGACTAGATCAGCCTACCAACCTACCCAGTGGACTGTACCAAATAGGCTTATCTTTCCATCATACACCTTGGTGGACACTCCCACTTGTGATGTCACTAGAGGGTATTCACATTTAGATATGGCTTGCACACAGTCACACCCGGTGGTAAAATAGGGGCCCTTTAAGAAAAGTGTAAGAAACCCTGTGTGTGAGGCACAGCATTACATACCCCGACGCAAACTGCGAGGAAGCCATGAGCCCCGGGTTGAGTCCAGCCGCGGCTGCCATGGCAGCGAAGCTGGCGCTGGTTGGCAACTGGACGGCGCTCTGCAGCGCAGCTGACAGCCCCGATGCCGACACCATAACCTGGCCGCTGCCTAGCGTGGCGGCAAGGGACGTGGGGGTGATGACCATGTGCTCGTGGCCGCTGGCCTTGCTCGTCTCTGGGTGAAGGCTCACCGGAGACGGGCTGAGCGACGGCGAACTGGTCATCGTGGTAACCATTGGTGTGGTGGAGATGACCGACGCCGTGTTCGTCACGCCCACAGTTGTGCCTTTGCGGGGGTGGAGAGGGGTGAAGCAATATAGCAGGAATTTAACACATGCGCCGATGCTGAATTACGCATAGAAGTAGTAATAACAGTAATGCTAATAATACATTTATTTTATAGAGCATTTTTCACAAACTCAAAACTCTGTACAACTAGTTAAAAGCAAAATTTAAAGGTTGTTGCTACGGTAGACTAGCCTAGAACTCTAGACACCCCCTAGTGGCAGCAAATTTATTTGGCAGCTAGGTAGGTCTAGCACGGCTCCGTCGGCTTTTTGGTGCTGGAAACACAAAGTATGTCAGACCAATCACAGCGTGAGGGGCGGAGTCGGAAGCTGGGCTACCCATAGACATATATACATCACATCGTATATATGTCTATGGGGCTACCATGAAGACAGAGTTGCGACGGTTCCGTGTTAGAGGTAAACAATGGCTGCTGCTGCTGGCAAACGGCTGTCTTTCGACTCGGCTTTGGCCGCAACTCTTCAAGACTTGAGGTTAACATTTTATTTGAGAAAAGAACAAAGAACGGCACTGAAGTCTTTCCTCGAAAAGAAATATGTATTCAGAGTTTTTGATTAATTACGTAGTCAGAGCCGTCGCTCTGACTACGTCACCTTCTTCGTTGCTCTGATTGGTTGTAGCGCTATCCTATTGCGTGCAGAGGGAACTTGAAAGACAACCGTTTATCCCGCCCACACTGTCAATGGAGCTGCGCCAGACCTTACATCTTTCTGATGTGGGTCTGGCTTGCCAGGCTAACGGTAGACATGTTGGGGTCAAAAGCATAGAAACATGACACGCACCTGTGAAGACACTGGTGCTGCTGAGAGGCATCACTGAGTTGACAGTCAGGGTGGTGGGCGTGTTCAGAGTGGGACTGCTCACAAGGCTCGCTGTGCTGGCCACCTACGCAAGAGGGAGGAGAGTAGGGGGGGGGTGTCACAATCCTGATTTTAAATCAAAGGTCGATCAAAATTAGATACAGATAAAGCAATAGGCGATAAAAAAATTAAATTAAATAAATGCTTGTTTTTGTGGTTTTGTGCTTCTGTCATCTAGCTCTTCTTTTTGTTTTTGTGTTTAACAGTTTGCTGTTCCCAATTTGGTGACATAAGTTTGTTATAATATTAAATTAAATTAAAATAATTTTTAAAATTATTTAAATTTGACCATATGGCCTTAGTGTGGTACATTCCTAAAGAAATAGGGTGATATCACACATACCATGTAGACTATCGTTTTAAAGAAGGCTTTGAAAATGTAAATGATAGTTGTCAGGCCATAAAACCAATGATCTGTTGATCTTCACCAATCAAGACTTGATAGTCTAACAATGGCAAAGCCGTCAGTGCTGAAAATAAATAAATAAACAAACTTGAAAATGTAATCGAATCGTGACCTTAACATCGAAAGGCAAATGGTATGGTGGATTTGGAGAATCGTGACACCCCTAGAGGAGAGGGACATTCATAAAACGAGCTACACTGCGATCAAGGTGTGGTTCACCTACATTCCTTGTGTGTGATGCACCGGCAAGTGTTGCTGATGACCCAAAACCCTATTTTCAACTTCATTCAACTGATGTTTGGAGGAAAAACAATGTCCACACCCGGTACCCGACCCGAGAGGAGAAGAAGAAAAAGCTGCAACAATCGGCCAGTTCCCAACAAGCACGGAACGGGCACTGCACTTGGCAGGGGTATTGCTGAGGACCCAAGGAAGTGCAGTGAGTGTGAATTTGTTTGGTTAAGCGGCTCTCGAAAGCTGCAAGCAGCGATACCGGAGACCAAGCAATCGGCCCAGTCCGAACAGGCACGTTTTGAACGGGCACTGCACTAGTTGCTATAAACATAATTTATGCAATGTGAGGCAAACGTGAGCGTGCGTACCAGAGGGCTGCTGGGGTTGAAGAGGGTTTTGATGGGGGTGTTGCCTCCCGTGTTGCAGCTGCTGGGGGGGTTAATGCGCTTCTCCTTCTGACGGCGGTTGCAGAACCAGACCCGGATCACCTCCTTCTCCATGTTGAGCTGGTCGGCGATCATGGTGATCTCCTCAGAGGTAGGTTTTTGGTTCTGCTTAAAGAGGACAAAGAAGCCAGAGATGCCCTGTAAGTCTGGGCCAGTCAATGTGTGACACACACACACACACACTTTCAGAGAGTTTGTTGAATTAATCAAGGGATACATTGTGTGGATCTTAATGGATCCATTACTGGCTTATATAATGCTATACACTGGCTGCCATTTTAATTTAAAAATTGGCGCGGGCGATGTACATAACTTTTAAAGCCTAAGTCTGCGGATAAGATAAAACCCACAGAATAATGTATATTCCCAGCATTATTCACCCTGTCCCAGCCTGGATTCTCTATAGTAGCTCTAGACTATAGCTCTATACATAGACTATAGCTATAGTTTTTATATATCTAGCTATAGCTATAGTCCACGCCTTACAAGTCTCTCACCTCCAGAAAGCTCTTTTCTAAGGCCACGCGGATGTTGGTCTCAATACTGGTCCTCTTCTTGCGCCGGCGGTTGAGCCCCTCTATGCCCAGGCCAGGGGAGCCCAGGGCGTTGGGGCTGGACAGCGACTGGTCAGACGACAGGTTCTCTGCACAAACAGCACGGGCACAAGGGACGGAGAGAGAGGTAAAGGACACGCAGGCAATTGCGATACACCATCATGACCTCTCCGTCCAAGGCCTGGAAATCTGTCACGTTTTACAGACCTGCCCAAGAACTCTAAGTATTTAGTCTGACAGTATGGCAAGACTCAGGCTCAGATTCACCTGGATTTTGCATAGCCTCCCTCTTCTACCTCCCCTACCCCACTCCTAAAAATAAAAAAAAAAGCAAACCTCTAACGCACTTATTGCATGTTCGTAGGTCCTGGCAACTAAATAATACTTAGCATCGTACAGCATCTTACCCTAGCTATCCTTGCTTACCAGAAAGGATAGCTAAACCTAGCAATTATGCACCTAGAAACTTGTTCTATTGACATCCTTGCTGTACCGACAGTGATATATTGTTGTTTTACTTTCTGTTGACAAATGTACTTGTAAGTTGCTTTGGACGAAAGCGTCTGCTAAACACCCTAAATGTAAATGTTAAGGTAAATGTACAACTGATAGTATAGATTGGTTTCATCGTAGTTGTGTGATGGGTGGGGGGGGGGGCACAAATCAACAATAAATATAGCTTTGGCTTTAGGCACTTACCTGCATCGTTGAGCCACTTCTCCAGCAGGGGCTTGAGTTTGCACATGTTCTTAAAGCTCAGGTTCAAGGCCTCGAAGCGGGAGATGGTGGTCTGGCTGAAGTCATTGCCATAAAGCTTCCCCATGGCCAGGCCCACGTCCCCCTGATGGGGACAAAAGGAAAGACAGGCAGTGAGCAATAGCACATAGACTGAGGGGCCTGCTGAATCGGTGACAAATATAATTAGCTCTGTGATAATAACAGTGGATCATTTAAGATCATCGCTCATACTGCCATCTAGTGTTAACATTGGATATTTCGAATGGTTATTATGATTAATAATATTATTACTATTATCATTATGAATCTTATTTGTTTATATATATATATATATATATATATATATATATATATATATATATAACAAAAATAAGATTTAAGTAGGTTTAATAATGTTATTTAATGTTTTATTACACAGCTTTGTTGAATACTCGATTCTGGTTGGCAAATTCCGGTTTGCTATTTCTGAATAGCAGACCGCTGCTATGAATAACAGACTGTTTAAATGGATGCTATTCCAAACCGTAGAATCTCTTTTTGTTGTATTTTGTGTCAAATTATCGATTTCTTTAGTAAGTAGCCGTGTTATGTCTGGGTCCTGCATCACCCTGTCGGGGGTTTATTTCGCAAAAATTACCTGTACGTTATCCCTTACTCAATGACATCCAACCCTTTGCAGGCAGGTCAGCAACATTATTTTAGCACCGCTAGGTTAACACACACACACACACACACACACACACACACAAACAAACACAAACACAAACACAAACACACACACACTCCCAACCTGCGTGAAGCCCAGCTTGATGCGTCTCTGTTTGAAGGTCTTGGCGAACTGCTCCAGCTCCTCCAGGTCGCTGGGCTCCTCCAGGATGGGCGTGTCCAGCCGTTTAGGGGATGTCAGGCTGTGGGGGGGCTGGAGAGGCGTGGCTGCTATCGTGCGGGTCGGTGTCGGAGGCTGAAACCACAGAACGATATAATTATTATGAGCCAATTATTACTGCAGACGCATGATGCGTTACAAAAAGGTCAATACCACATATTGCTAAAAACGAACTCATAGTGCGATATAAAAAATGTCGATTTTAAACATCAGCTTTATGTGTTCTTAAATGCGTCTGCGTAATAAATCATGCACATTTCTGAAGTTATTACAATGCTTTTAGCCAACTCAAATGGTGAGGTAATCCCATGTTCACATTACTAGATTCTCAAAATGACCTCATGTGCACTGAATAATTAAACATGACCACATTGTCAATATTGTGGTCTCGTATAAGAAAATGGTGTTGCTCATCTCAATATCGCACATCCTGGTAAAAAAAAAGAAAAAAAGGGGGGAAAAAAAGCGTTGACATAAAAGCTTTGAAATGTCTATGGAAATGTCTTTTAAGGGGCCATATCAAAAGGTAGTAAGATGAAAAGGACTTCAAAGAAGACCTAGGTCACGTTGTTCTCTAAGCTAGCCTATTCCCGACGGGCCCTTGTCAATGAAAACACAGGTGTGGGTTCGGCAGAAGCCGTGGATTGGGCACGTCTGCGGTAGCACGAACAAACCTAACATGATAACCCACTTTGACAGAAGAGAGCACAATGTTACAGGATAACTCTGGATTGTTCAACCTGGACCATAGTTTCACATTATTTTGGGTCTCAGGGACTAATGCGGACAACATTTTTTTCAATTATTCCAGTATCTGAGCAAGAGGGCTTCAGTCGTCAGCTGCGAAATGGGCAGCAGCGTAAAACAACGTCAATGTCCAATGTACGTCCTCTAAAAGTGCTTGTTTTTCCAATGACAGGCTCAGATTGTTATTATGTGTAATTTATGTATGTATCTGTTTTCAAGTATCTGACAACATTATGGAAAAGGATCCCTACAAAAAACAAAACCTTTATCTCTACCTTTCGCTTGATCCGGTCTGTTTGTTCTCGTGTCTAACCAAGTCTCGGAGAAGTCTCTTTGGCTGGACTTGGTTAGACATAATAACAGACCGGATATCCGTTAAGTACCTGAGTGGCCAGAGAGATGCTCGGTTGAGAGGGCAGGAGGTTGTCTTGGCCTTGAGGTAGTGGAGATAAAAGATTCTGGAGGCCTGCAGAGTCAAAGACAAGAACACAACAAATAGCAGTCAGCCATGTGTTTGCCATGTCCATATGTCATTTATGTATGGGGTGGCTTCCAGTTTCCCTTCTAGGGATTAAGAAACTGCATCATCTTTTGTTTTTCAAGTATAGTATCTTAGCATTCCTTAGCATAACAGGATTGTGTATTGTTTGTCATGTCTTTCATGTGTCTCTAATTCTTGCTTTACTAATTTGTATTAAGTGTATTTCTCTGTAATTTTTATTTATTTTTTCTTTGTCTCATCGTCTTGAACTGTCGGCATTGCAATTTCCTTTGGGATTAATTAATACATTATCTTGGACTGCAAAACGAATAGGGCTACACACTTCTTATTTCATTATTTTATATACATATATATATATACACACACATACATATATATATATATATATATATATATATATATATATATATATATATACATACACATACACACATACATATATATACATATACATATATATATATTAGTGATGGTCCGTTATCGGCGTTACCGCGCTGCGATAACGCGAGACTCTTATCGGCGATAAAAAAATTGTCGCCGTTAATCTATTGTCCCTGAATCCTCTGGTAGCACCCCCCCCCACCCCCCCGCTCAACAATCGCGCAACTGAATCCTCCGGTAGGACGTTTATCATCTTTTTTTAAATATATATTTTTTAAGAGGCCCCTGATTGGCCGAGGCCCCGGGCTGAAGCCCAGGTAAGCCCGTGCATTAAGGCGCCACTGCCCAGACCTACGACCGACGGGGGGGGGCAACCCGTTCTCATCGCAACTCGTAATATACCAACGATTTGTCACACCCCTAGACGTCTGATACTTACGCAAAAGGTACCCTCCCGCGTCTGTGTGAAATGATCTGGGTTCTCATAAACCCGTTCGCGGTGGTAAGAGACGAGCAGAGTCTACAGCGTCCATTCACTCCAATAATAACCCGGTCACGGTGATAGATTACCCTAACCCTAACCATAACCATAACCCTAACCCTTTTTGGAGTGAATTGTTTCACAGTAGACTGCGGACGCTGTAGACTCTGCTCTGCGAGCGGACGCTGTAGACTCTGCTCGTCTCTTACCAACGCAAACGGGTTTATGAGAACCCCCAGATCGTTTCACACAGACGCGGGAGGGAACCTTTTGCGTCAGTATCAGACGTCTAGGGGCGTGACAAATCGTCGGTATATTGCGAGTTGGGATGAGAACGTGTTGGGGGGGGGGGGGGGGGTCGCCGGGCAGAGGACGCAGCCGTTCCGCAGCGCTTACCTTCCTTGGTGGAAATCCAGTATAGACCCAGCTCCCAACCCAACTTTGAGAATAGATTAACGGCGATAAGAGTCTCGCGTTATCGCAGCGCGTTAACGCCGATAACGGCCCACCACTAATATATATATATATACACATACACATATATATATATATATATATATATATATATATATATACACACACACACACACACACACACACACACACACACACATACATATATATATATATATATATATATATATAGAGCACAAGGGAGCGCTACGCACTTGGCTGGCCCTGCTGCGTCGGTGAGATGATGAACGGTTGCAGTGACGTAGCGATGGGGTGTCCGGGCTGCACCAGGATAAACTGGGGCAGACCCAGGTTCGGCTGCTGTAGCTGCTGCAGCTGCTGCGGAGAGACCAACAATCAGAACCAGCACCACCAAAAATAACCAGAAACATTGAACAAAAAAAGATTGATGTCTTAAAGTGTGTGTGTGTGTGTCTCGGTCTCTTACCGAGGTGATGTGGATGGGCTGGGACAGTGGCAGCTGGTTTATGGGTGTGGCAGCGGAGGCCGAGATGCTGGCGCCCGTGGTGTTGCTTTGCTGCTGATTGGCCGAGTGCTGCACGGCCGCTGCCAGGATCTGGGCCTGGGCCTGCTGGATTAACAACTGCTGCTGTGCTGGATTCAACTAGAGAGACAGAGACACAGACAGAGACAGAGATAAAGGTAGGGCTGGGTATTTAAAAGAAAATCGATTTTCATTTGAATGATCCGATATCGATTCATAAAATCCCGAGATCGATCTTTTAACATATGCCTTCTCCCGTGGATGCCTGAAGCTTTAACCCCATTAGTTTCATGTGGTAGCCAGCCGTTGGTTCTTTGCTTTTAATAATGCACCAGGTTAGAGGGTTCCTTGTACAATACACATTATTTCTCTGAGAATCTCTTTCATATCCAAGCAAAATTGGTATGGTAACTGAAATATCCCTAACCGAATCGATAATAATAATAATCGAATAATATCAGAAATCAAATCGGGACCTTGTGAATCGGAATCTATTCGATTTGGGAGATCAGTGGCGATACCCAGCCCTAGTTAAAGGGTTTCACTACTACCTTTAAAAGGAACCCTATTTTACCACCAGGTGTGAGTGTGATTAGCCATTATAAGCTGCTTCAAAATTGTCATGCGAATACCCTCTAGTGACATCACAAGTGGTGTTCACAGTGAGCGTCTACCCAGATGTATGATGGACGCTAAGATAAGCCTACCAGTTGGTACAGTCCACTGGGTAGGCTGGTAGAGAGATCTAGTCATTATACTTCTGGGTGGACAATGTAATGGCTCATCACACTGACACCTGGTGGTAAAATAGGGGCCCTGTAGGAGTTTCACCAACTGTTTGACGGCGTGAACACACACACACACACACACACACACACACACACACACACACACACACACACACACACACACACACACACACACACACACACACACACACACACACACACACACACACACACACACACACACACACACACACACACAAAATGGAGTCAGGCGGGGTACGCGGAGGTCAGGCTAATGGAAGTGAGCCAGGTGCGGCTGAGCATGTGGATGTTGGACGACATGCAGCATGAGTGTCTACAGGGCATGAATTACAAGTCCAGACGGTGGACCTCTTCATCACAACCACAGCATCAACTCGAGGTCAAAACGGGAGGACACAGATGAAATCCAGACAATGTTTAATGGAGCTTTGGACCACCAGACAGCATCGGTGTCCGAGCGCGTGCACAATGTCTACAGGGTGACTTCTTTCGGCCGGTGCCGAGGAAAAGAGCTTGGAAATGGAGTCGGTAATGGGAGAAAACTGGCCCTCAGGGTCAGAGACCGTGTGATCAATCTGAGATCCAGATGCACGGCTGGGGGCCGAGTTGCTACTCAAACAACCAGTCAACATGCCACTTACTCCCGCTATCTGTCCCCCAGCCAACATTAGCTGGGTCTGAGGCAACACATTCTGCTGGACGGAGGTCGGAAGAGCGCTCGAGTCTTCCGACATAGACTAGTAGGGGCAGAGCACAGAGTGGAGGACTTAGAGTACACACACACACACACACACACACACACACACACACACACACACACACACACACACACACACACACACACACACACACACACACACACACACACACACACACACCCCTATAATCGACTACAGCCCTTTTTTTGTAGCATAGCACATTAAAATAATCTAATTAAATGGAGGTTTTAATTAAACCAAGGGCAGAGACAATTTAATTGAGAAATGGCCAAATTCTGTGCCACCCTCCCAATAGTATTGGCATGGAAAGATAAGATTAAAGTTATCTCATATTTCCAACAAAACAGGATTCTCAGCATAAGGCGTTTTTATTTCTGAAGAGAGAAAGGATTATCATAAAAATGCAAGTGAGAAAGTGTAAAAAAAATAATAAAATAAAAAGACTGCAGCCTTCAGAGACAAGGGAAGTTGAGGGGAGGGAGGGATGAGTTGAGATGCTAATTAAAATAACTGTTATGCAGTGCATGTAAATTCTGCATAGATTTGCATATTCTCCGACATCTGTTTCCGAGCAACCGCAAAGCAGCTAATTAGCATACAGGGTTGATTAATCTTCCTTGTTGCCAGGCGACACCCAGAGAGCCGGGCTAATTTCAATAAAGTCTTCCTGGTTGGGTGCATCAGCATGTCTATATTCAAACTTTATACTTTCCCTTCATTGTAACAATCAAGCTACACTCTAAACCTTGACTGTAGCCTGTAGCATTTCCTGAGCAACGGCAAAACTGTCAGTCTAGCCCTGATTCGGTACAAATAGTGAAATACACATATTGTAAGTATAATAAGTAATATTATAAAATGTGACACCCATGTTTTACTAAAGAACCGCGTGTGTGTGTGTGTGTGTGTGTGTGTGTGTGTGTGTGTGTGTGTGTGTGTGTGTGTGTGTGTGTGTGTGTGTGTGTGTGTGTGTGTGTGTGTGTGTGTTACCTGCTGGAGTAAGGCTTGTGCGTGTGCGTTAGTGATTGCACATGTGGTCGGCATGTTCCTCGGAAAGTCCAGTCCGTTTGTCTGGGCTCCTGAGGACAGAAATCCAGCTCATGAAGGATGATAACTTCATTAAGTTCAAAAACAACAATAGTTAAACGTGTGTCGGGGGGTGGGGTGTGGAACAAGAGATTCTTGAATTTTAATATGGGTTAAGGGATACAAAATTCAGCTATGAGTCATGCAGCACTGTCATGTTCTGATGGCCTTGGCTTAGAAGATAGATCCACATCAGGTTTTGTTCAATTTTTGGATTTTACTTCAACTCTAGGTTATGTTTATTGTTAAAAAGGAAAACAAACAAAAAAGAGCATTGAAAAAAGGATGGGCTGTTCTTGGAATAATCTTTAAAATGCTAAATCACAAATGAAATGAAATTTAAATGGGGGCAATATTCAATACCTTTTTAACATCAAGCAATATTAATCTTCCCCATCTAAATCATTACACAATAATGTGGAATGTGAAATTGCATTAAATAATCCAATCTTGGTTCATTAATGGCATTACAGATTTAGTCAACCAGCACCAAAGGGTGAATTTGAATAAGATAACAGTGACCAAAATGGCTCTGTGGGCTAAACATTTCAATGGCCAAAAAAGGATTGTGTAACAAGAAGGTTGGACTGCTGCCATCCCTTTCATTTCCATAATGAGTGAGCGCAATAGTTCAAGTGCACAACACCAAACAGATTGTTTCAGGCCCGCTCACAAAAAAATGCCAATTTCAGTTTCCAATTTGAAACCTGTTGAATAGGGCCCTGTAACTTTCTCTCCGCCGATTTTGCCCTCGTAGCGTGGAAAAAAGGAGAAAGAGCAGCAGGTCACTCACCTGTGTTTCCGTCACCACCCTCCATTGCACATTTAGTCGTTTGCGAGTGATTACTCATTTTAGAATCTGCAAGAGGCAGACGAGAGGGACAATGAGGAAAACTCGAAACTGACGGCACATAACAACAGAGGCTGTAGTTGTTCGTGTACAGTGGATTGACCTCAGTCACACACATGCCTCTTGTAGCCCTCATCCCTTTTAACAGAATCACAAGTCAATCATTATCATGTCATCGCTTGGGCCAGGATGCCCTCTACTGATATGCCACAACACTGCCAATTAAATTCAATCATGTGCCATGCAATCAGAAGCTGAGCTAGCGCCGCTAAGTCTCTTTATTTTAAAATGTGCCGGTAGTTGATTTGTCAAACCCATCGACCCTTCAAAAAACACAAACAGCCAAAGGATTAACAAACTCACCCACTTCGGCTCCAACTGTTATTCCAGCAACGCTGCAAAACACGGGCTAGAGAAACGGCCTGTGCTGGGCAAAGCCACAGACAGAACGTCCTCCACCTGCTTCCCTCTTTCTCTCTCTCTCTCTCTCTCTCTCTCTCTCCCTCCCTCTCTCTTCACTCTCCAGTGGTCAGCGCGAGCAGAGTCTAATACACAGCTAGAGCTACACACAGACACAGCGGCAGTGTCCACCTCACGGTCCACTGAGCAACACTAGGATATGCACGCTGGGAAAGCCGAGAGGGTTTAGGCAAACAGCTCCCCTTGGCTTTGCTCTCCCACCTCTCTTTTCTTCTTCCCTTTCGGACACCCTCTATTACAGACCCTACTTTACACACACTTTTTTCTCTCTCCGTCTCGTATGTGCCAAGATTGTCACGACTTCAGAAAAAGTTCCCTCTCACACTCTCCCTCTGCTCGCAGGAATGAAACTAACAACAAGTGCAGCTGGCAGCCTCCTCCAACTCTGTCCCCCTCCCTCAAACTATAATGAAGCATAATCAGTATTCAGCTGATTAAAGCCGTATGCAAATCTGCCCCAGCCTCGTTAGCGATGCAAGGCTTTGAAGTCCTGTGAGCAACGCATTTCACACCAGGCTCTGAAAGCTTTCTGCATAATTTAAACTGCTATAAATATTTATCAGCTCATTAGCATATTAATTGGATGGCTTTTGGAGGACGATAAAAAAAACGGCAGAATAAGGACACGGAGGAAAAAAGTGCTCCAACCAGCACTCTGCACCACCGCACGGCACGAGAAGCAGTAGCCAAAGACCAATTATTGCTTGAGTGCATGGCAAAAAAAGTAATTAGCTAAGAGCAGGTAAAGGGCTGGAGATATCCCAGAATGCAGCGGGAGGCCTGTCGACGGGGTCCGAGCACGTCAGCGGCGCGCTAATAGAATGTCTCGGGCCGCTCGACCAGAGCACCTCCCGCAGCCATGGAAACCGGGCCTAACTATTAATGGGTAGGGAGGGTAGGGAGGAAGAGGGGGGACTCGCTCAAATGGAAATAAATAACTGCACATTAATCCAGCACAAGTCTGTCATTACTGCTGGCCCCCCTGTGGCTAAAGCATTCCACAGTGAGTAACTACAGAGAGTGGGCGTCTGGTTTTTCGCCGGCAATGTTTATGAAGTGCTTGGAGATTAGCATATTTAGATTAGCTTTAAATTCCATTAGTGTTTCATTTCCCAGCCTTTTAAAATTCATTTTAAACATGCTCCGAGAGTTAACGCGGCAGGGAGACAAGCCTGCCGTGCCGAGGTGATGCACCGATATCGGACTCATTATTATTCTGCCTGGAACAACTTACTAGACTGGAAGACAACACTGCTACCACTGAGCAAGAGATTAAAAGGGACTCTATAGAAGAATAACAATGAAAGCCAATTCTTCTCTACCAATCCATTGTGATACATGAGGCATATGTAGCCTAGTTGACAATACACGGTGAAGTTGACACAGTAGCACACAAAGAACAGTTTAATGACACTGAAGTAGACACAAACGGTAAGAAATAAATAGAGGAAGTACACCGCAGCACCTGTTGCTAACCTTCATGACCCTTTCTATGCCAATACAAAACAAATAAACATACCCAAATAAACATACCCCACTAATAACACCTGGAGCCACACAAAATCCTTTCTTTTAAAGTATGTCCCTGAATGTGGAAAAAGTAAGTAAAACTTGTTTTTTTAGAGATGGGTATCTTTTTCCCCCCTTTTTTTTTTTTTTTTTACTATTTTCATAATGCTGCCACACAAGAACTGGTCTAAGGAAATAGAGAACGGAAAGGATGAGATGGTGCAAAAGCATTTTTTACCGAGACACTTCTCTCACTTGTGCTGCTACTGAACTGAGCGGTGAAAGCCCTGCTGGCTGCTACGGAACAATGCATTATACAAATATCCTGCAAAGAGAATTTTAAATAGCTAGCTCATTAGTGCCGTTACATTGAAAGGCCGGCGGTATATATCGCAGAGAGACGTTAACATGGGCAGAGAGTTTTAGAAAGAGACAAGAGAAAAAAAATAATTAGCACCACCACATTCCACTCAACCACCATGTTAAAGTGGGAGGAAAAAACGCCTCTCTTTCTGCTACTGCAGGTCCAGCTATCTGGCCGAACAGAAACGTGTTAAATGTTGATCCGTCTAGACGGGAGGATACTGTTCACTGATCTAATTGGGATGCATGTAAATGTAGGGATACCAGTGCCAAGAGTCTTAGACTTAAAAGTATTCAGTTGATGGTCAAGCATTACAGGTTTACTAAACGTTAAAGACATACAACATACTTAGGGGTTATAAAAAGAAGAACTAATCCACTTTGGTGTGTATGTTATGACCCTGGTTTTGGAGTCTCCTAAACTGAATCGATGCCCTTTTTTACCCTTGTGTTATATGGATGTTACTGGATGATATTTGTGTTATTTACAAAACCAAAAATTGGCTTTTTTGTATAACCGAGAAATTATAATTTCTAATGACTAAAATAACCAAAACACTTTTTCTTCAATTACTATTGTTGTGTATCCAAGTCTTAATACAATCTGTTCCCCAGAGTTTGGGGTACACAATAGGTCATGGCAAGTAGTTTAAATAGGACGATAAACAGCTCCTTATCCGCTGGCCCCAACAGATTCTGGTTTGGCAGAGAATGCGCATTTTAAATGATCAAACTAAAGTAATGATCAAAATTACCATAGGCTACTTTTATTCTGCATTAAAAACTGTGCATATGTTCCCTCTGCAATTCAAGGTTTAAAAAAAATGACATGGATTGAAGAACCAAACAAATTTGAGTGGGTGGCATGCTTTGTTACGTGCTAAAAGAGACTCTTGATCCGACTGCATATGCGCTTTGTCACCGCTACAGCTTTCTGCCGGACTCTCTGCTCTCAGAATAAACACTGGCTTAAAATCTGCCTTAGATGACACTCAACTTTGTTACAGTCGAGAAGTGGCTGTGACCCCATTAGTTAGATTCTCCAACTCCATTCTCAGACAGCTCGTCTAACCAGAGCCTTCATGTAGTGCTTCTCAATACTTTCAGATGCCAAGACCTGAATCCATTACAGGGAATGATGCATTATTCATGACTAAACTCTGTTTACATTAATGAATATTCATAATGGACCTCCAAGGATGGAATAAGGGTGGAACTGTAAAACTGATTAAATGAGAAAAGAGTAAAATGAGGATGACACAATTATTTGTCTTTAAAAAAAGAAAGATAGAAAAGAAAATTAAAGAATTTATTCCAATATGATTTTCAACAACATATGTTCTGAAATGTGTCCTTTCCTTACTGTAAATGAAACATGTTTTTGGACATGTATGGCAATGGGGTTAAGCGTTTATACAGTAGAAGTATAGCAGGAGAAAAACATTTCCGCTTTCCTGCCATTGGTTGAACTATACTTACACAGGCCTTGCCTTTATGATCTATTTATTTAACCCAATAAAACATGTACACAAAAGGTTACAAATAAACAAAGCTTTGCCATTTTTGTGTTGCCTTAGGGAAATGGGTTCAAATTCCACAATAAATCGGGTAGGGACTAATAATAAATAAATACATGGAGCACAAATAAAAACTACTAATGTACCGCAAACATTAAGAGTAGTGAGCCAGTCTCAATCATATCCGATTCAACGCAGGCCGTTTTTTTAGCCCAGTTTTCAAACTGTAGTGCTTGGGGGGGGGGGGGGGGGGGGGGGGGGCGAGGTGAAGTCTGCAAGCCATGTCTTGTCCTGCCATTAGACAAGTGAATGAGAAAAGCCCTGCTAGCTATTGTGGCCTTCAGAAAAGTAGGCCTCACTACCCCTCCCTAGACCGAGGGGAAACTACCCAGGTATAACTGTTGAATAGGGGTTCAACAGTTATACCCATGTAGTTTCCCTTGGGTCTGGACCCAAGGGAAACTACATAGCTATAACTGTTGAATCCCTCCAAGGGAAACTACACAGGTATAACTGTTGAACCCCTCCAAGGGAAACTACCCAGGTATAACTGTTGAATAGGGGTTCAACAGTTATACCCATGTAGTTTCCCTTGGGTCTAGACCCAGGGGAAACTACATAGCTATAACTGTTGAATCCCTATTCAAATTCTGATCACAGATGTGGCCATAGTTTAAATGGCAGTTATAAGCCATTATACACACCACCCGTAAAGAGAGAGAATTGTTGTATTTACATAAATAAAATACTAATATTAATTATTATAAACAGAAGACTACTGATTATCCACGTATGTACAACGTTTGCATGAATAACAACACCACCGGAGGAAAATAGACCCTAGTCCTATTATACTGGTGGACACTCACATCCAAAAAAAGGAAGGCACGACATGATGTGCTATAATAAAAGTTGTGTTTCAGTGAACACACGCCATAGCCATGTCTTTGGCATAAAGACGTTACTGAATGAGCGGGCCGGTCCAACTTAGAGAACATCGTTGTAAGCAAAAAGAAACAAAATGGCCCAAAAAGTCAGGGTTTCAGCTGGTTTCTGAGCGCCATCTCTTCCCCCCAGCGAGAGAGGGAGAGAGGGAGAGCAGGAGCGGTGGGATAATGTGCTGAACTCCGCAGTGTTTGGCGGAGAGGCCCGCATGAATAACACAACAGAATAACACAACAGGCTCTCCTGCATGAATAACACAACAGGCTCTCCGCCGGGCGGCACCAGCAGCACCGGGCTGTCCAGCCGCCAGCCTCCCGGCCGCCACACACAAAAGGCTGGGAGAGAGAGAGAGGAAAAAAAACAACAGCAAACAAACAAACAAACAAATCAAAAAAAACTGTCGCGTTTTAAATCCTAAAACAAGAGCTTCGTCGCTTCGTTTTCACCTGAATAGGAAACGTTGACTATCCCTCCCCCACCAACACCATCACCACCTCCACCATCAACACCACCACCGACACCGAGTCCATCGATACGGACGGCAAAGATTCAACCACTGCCCCCGCTTCCCCCCCTCCCCGAGCAAAAAAAAAATGAATATGCAAACCTGTTTCTACAGCGTGTGTGTGTGTGTGTGTGAGAGCATCAACACAAAGCCAGGCAGGCTAGCTAGCCGTAGCGGCTAACGTTAGCCCGCTAGCGGCGGCGGCAGCAGCGCGAGCCCTCATCCGACCGGGCTCGTGAGACGGCTGGGATGTGGCGCGAGGCCACCGCGGGCTCGTCGCCGATGACTCATAAAATATGGTAAACTAATAAAATATGCTAAGCGGCGACGGTGGACGGAGGATAAAATATGCTAAACGGCGATGGCGGACGGCGGTATGAATATGGAGCAGCGCAACAGCGGGCTCAGCGCGCACACACACACACACACACACACACACACAAAGGGACGGCGTGTTTTTCTCCCTGTTATTCGCCGTCGCACCGCAATAGCCGTTTCCTCCTCCTCTCGCCTAATGACAACTAGCTGTAGATAAACTGCATAACGCGTGTGCCGCCATGTTGGGCCGAACCGCCCGCCTCGCGCCTTTATTCTGTGCACCTGGGAAAGCAGGTGAGACAGTCTGAATAGGAGTATGAATATGTAAAATGCTGTAATGATTACCTGGTCCTGGACTCTCATCTTGACTCGCTGCTCCTCCGTCCGCCATTTTGAATATTTAACCCGAAATCCCAGCCCCGAGGTGTACACACACACACGCACGCGCGCACGCGCCCACGCACACACGCACGCACACGAACACAGTGTTGAGTTTGAAACGGGCGGTACGTTAGGAAAGGTATGCGACTTACTCTGTTGATCACAACAGTTGGGGACAGTGGTTTACGATGGGCTGAAATGGGTAGCAAGTATGCAAGTGCTACACCGAGAAAAGGTACAGAGGTACAAAGGTAGGTAGCATGAGATAAGTTGTGGAGGTGGAACTGAACAGATCCAGGTGACCCCCCCCCCCCCCCCACACACACACACACACACACACACACACACACACACACACACACACACACAATAATTAATTAAAGGTTTTTGGAAATATGCACTTGTATATGTCTCAATTGTAATAAAATGAAACAAAACATGATTACCATACATAATGTTGTAAACAAAGAGAAATGTCCCCAAATCACACTTGGGTAAGCAGAATAAACATGTTGGGTGGCATAATTAACTGGCAACTTCAATAATGTCAGCTCAATTTTAAAACTTGGAAATAGCGAAAGGACCTGTACGACAATGCCATTTAAAAGCTATGTATATTAACTTTGTATAAATGATCATTGAGCGCCCTCTGGTAGGGCTACAATTGATCAAATATATTACAAAAAAGTGGTTTTAAAAGGTAAAAAACAATGTGATGAGATTTATACAAAATATAGTGTTAATCTATTATTCAAACTTTGAATAGGAATGATCCATATATTTATCATTTACGCACATGGGCTAGTGCCTATGTATTGTTAATGTAGTAGTTTTGCTAGCAGCATTTTAAGATCAGTACCCCAGATGTGGGTCAGTTGGTTAAGATCAGTACCCCAGGGTTAGGGTTAGGTAGTTGGTGGTCCGGCTTATCCTCCACTGGCCCCATTTCCGGATCCTGGTCTCTTTACCCCTTGGATGGTATCTCTGACAGATGTGTAGGATATTCTAGCACTCTAAAACAAACTATATAATATAACTCCCAGATGCTAAACTTGAGAGAAGATCAAGACATCATAAGACAAATAAAGGGTTGTGCAATGGGTGATTAGTGTAGCTATTATCATACCTGTAGGTAAAGTAGGTTTCCTAGGTTATAAACCTGATAGTAAATGTGTATACTATATTATATAATACCTATATAATATACTGCAGTGTATGATTATATTATATTAAAAAACAAACTAACACAACCCAACCTCTGTTGTATCTGCATGTTACATTCAGTGTGTCTTTGGGAGAAGAGCATTTCCTTCTCTTTGTGTCCTAACCTCCCACAAATGTTGACATGCAAGGACATTTGACAAGCTTCATTGCTAGTAAGCACTGCAACCTGCAGGTTAGACCGAGTATAACAAGAGAGATCATAAATACATCAAATTAAAATTCCACTACATAAAAAAATCAACATTAACACAAATAACCTAAAATATATACAGCGTGTATATACATACACTTCAAACATATTTTGTATGTTATATATTATATCACCCTATATATCAACCTATTTTACCTAACCGTCCACCACCATGCCTGCCTATCTACCTGCCTGCCGCCCACTCAATGTTGAGCGCTAAAAGGTAGGCTTCATGACTCACCCATTGGTTCTTCGGGTGGCATGTGATCAACTGTTTATAACTGATTAACTTATGAACCAGAAGAAGTCATATCGTCGCACCTGCACCAGAGGCTGTTGCTCAGACTGTCCCTTAAATCACCGAAAGAAGACCTTTCCTTCTGGATCTACTTGATCTTTTCATCAGAAATGAAAAGGGGAACATTTGTTGGTTTGAGAAGACTATTACTGGGCTTTACAGGTACGATTATTCCATCATTCATTCTCATCTCTATAAAACTAGACAGCCACACCTTTCTCCCACCGTTCAAGGTTAATCATTGTCCTACTTTTTGTTTCAACTTACCCGGAAGAGTCCTGCCGTTTTCTTGATTTTATACCTGTGAGAAAAGTGATTTATTAATGTATAATAACAAAGTGTCACTTTGTGTTATATATTTGATCAGTGGTGGACAGTATAAAAAATATAGCGATTTGTTAATCTCCACAGCATCTCCTGATCATGATTACCTACAAATGGATTAATCCTTTTTTGAAATGACAATTTTCTCATAGCCTGTTCTATAATTTATTTTAATACATTTCTCTCTGCAAATTTTGTTTTAGTCCTGTCTTGCTGTAGCGGCCTGGACGTTTCTATTCCCCAGAAGCAGTATGAGGTGGCGAGAGGAGGGGATATCACCATGACATGTTCATACACACCAGCCAGGCCAAACTCTGAACTTTTCCTACTGAAATGGGAGGTTCAACCTGAAAAAGACAATGATCCATGGGTTAGTGTTATTTTGTTCCAGTTTATGTTGTTAACTTTGAATGACCTATAAACTGATTGTACAATGACCCGCCTCAGAAGAATTACAGCCAATGCTATAGCTATTTATTGACCTCTTCTCGGGTTTTACTTTACTTACATTTTTCTTTGCATTAATTTAATGTATGAATTTATTGACATTTTGATGGGTTGTACTTTTTAAGACAACACCTATACAATATCCCAAAGGGTAATCAGAAAACATGGTTCAATGTCATTAACCAAGTGTAGCTCTTTTGTCTTTGAGAGAAAGCCTCTGAATGGAGAAAGGATAGTTCTAAAAATATAGTTTGTGTGCATCCCTCAGAGGCCTGTGGCCACCTACTTTCCTCACGGTAAGCCGGACATCGCTCCATCCTTCGAAGGCAGAGCTCTTGTGTCTGTTGACCTCAGTACACGGCAGAGCACACTCCAGTTAAACAATGTACTGATGCAGGACAGTCGCACCTTCCAGTGCAGTGTCACTATCCAAGGTGACGACGAGGGAATAACAGCGGCCACTACTTCCCTTTTGGTCCTAGGTGAGAAAGAAAAAAACAGAACGGCATTTAGTTAACCTTAAGATCTCTGAAGCCACAGCCACAGAAGCAAAAATCAAATGCCGTATTGTATTAATTCATTTTCCATTCAAACATATGTTGTTTAGCATGTGAGATTATTGGTTGTGAATGGAGATTTGAATTGTGGATTTCCATTGTGTTTGACTCCAGTGGCTCCTTCTAAGCCTGTCTGCAGCATCCAGGGCAATGCTGAATACTGGAACAACATCACCCTCAGCTGTCTGTCTGAAGAGGGCTCCCCTATTCCCACTTACAGCTGGCAGAGCTACAGTGTCCAAAACATGCCCAGACCATTACCACTCACGGCCACCACCACGAGTAGGCCCTTCATCCACATACATGACATTCTTCTACCACATGTCCAGTGTAATTTCAGTTAGAAATCGGGCATGAAAGGCTTGTGTTGTGTCTTTTTTTGTTATAGAGGATGGAGCTCTGGCTCTCTATAATATTTCAGTGCAGACATCTGGGTTTTTCATCTGTACCTCAACCAATCGAATCGATTCAGCGTACTGCAACCTTACCCTGGCTGTGCTTCCCAGTGAGTGCAACACTTAAAGGAGAACTCCGGTGTAAACTGGTTCTGGGATGTTTAGTATGATAACGAGTTGGAACGTACCATGGAGAGCAAAAAAAAGCCGATACGACGCAAAGCTAAGTTCACTGTTTTTAGCCGATTCTACCAAACTGCTATACGTTTGAGTGCTAAGGGCATCTGACCTGGTAAAAAATAAATCGCTTTTTTATAGCACTTACAAGGCTAGAAATAGCAGACACTTCTTTGGTAGTATAATGAGGGTCCTAACATATAAAACGAGGCATTGACAACTTCATAAGTATACAGATTACAGTTTATTAAAAAGCATATTTTATACACACAATACCTTCAGTAGTTCACCCGTCGACGCCATGTTTTTTTTTAGGCTCGATAAGGCGATTGACGATCACGCCAGCTCTGTGATAAGTCGATTGACGAACACAGAGCTCGTGTGCTCACGTGATCGTCAATCGATTTATTTTTTCCCAGGTCAGATGCCCGTAGCACTCAAACGTATAGCAGTTTAGTAGAATCGGCTAAAAACAGCGAACTTAGCTTCGCGTCGTATCGGCTTTTTTTTGCTCTCCATGGAACGTTCGAACTCGTTATCATACTAAAGATCCCACAACCATTTTACACCGGAGTTCTCCTTTAACTCCTTTGACATTATAGCAATTACTGCATAAGGATACTAACAAAGCAATCAGAAACATCATCATCATTTTTTCCTTTTAAATTATCATTTATTTTACTAACAGTTAATGTTTGTCTTTCTTTAGCCACTATGAAAATTGGGGCGACTGCAGGCATCATTGGAGGAGTCGTAGCAGCTGTAGTCATCCTCGGCATTGTTATCTACTGTTGCTGCTGTAAGAAGGACAAAAAGGAGAAGTATGTCCAAGAGTACGTATGAATTCCATTCAATGGGCCTACCCCCAATGGCATCCTCTTCAACTTTTGTAAATGCCTCGTCTGTGTAAGCTTATACTCTTCTTATATTTTAGGTACAATGTTGTGCAAATCATTTTGCTTTGTGCTTGGCTTTATACCATTTGAAGATTTTAAATAACACAGGTTGTTTCATGCCATGTCTGGCTTGCAGTTGTCCAGTGGAAGCAGTGGAGTTTCAAGACCAGCCCTCGGTCAGAGACCAGTACTGGGATGACAAATCAAGCACCCTGACGAAGCCCTACATCGAAGACCACGTTGAAGAGGGCAGTGACCATGATCAGGGCAACTACAACAACCGAGTTGGGAAAATTGCGTTGGACGCTGACCAACACAGTTATATTAAGGACGAAGATGGTCAAGAAACTGGCTACGGAAGCAGTAGTGATCGCAATCGTGGTCGTCCTGACGACAAGCGTGACTATCGTGGAAGTCGCGATCGCCTTGACGATCAGGATCAGACTCGCGGGAGCCGCGATCGGCTCGATGATCATCGTGACCGCTATCGCGGAAGTAGTGACCGCCTCGACGACCAACGTGACCGTTATCGCGGAAGCCGTGATCGCCTTGACGACCGACATGACGACGTCCGGGGAAGTCGCGACAGGCTTGACGATAAACACGATCGCTATCGTGGAAGTCGCGATCGACTTGACGATGAACATGCTGACATCCGGGGAAGTCGAGATCGCCTTGACGATACGCGCGATCATCATGGCAGTCGCGATCGTCTCGACGATCACCGTGATCGCCGATATGGCAGTCGCGATAACCTTGACGCCCAATATAATCGGCGCGGTGGAAGTCGCGATCGCCTTGACCAGAATAGTTATGATCTCTAAAATCACAATGGCATCGATGATAGCCATGACCCTGAATCATGTCACAAAAAAAACCTAAATATATTGTAAATGTATTTCAAATTCATCTTTATCTTTTTTTAAATTTTGTGATACTTTTATGTTGAAAGAAATCACAATTAGGCCTACTTCTATGTCATTTGTTTATGTCATCATATTTGTAAAGATTATAGCACCACAAGGCTATGTATAAAATTACTTTCACAATGACTATGCAGACAGAACATCTGCATAAAACATTTTCCAGGACCTAAATATAATTAAACCTAAACTACTTTTCTAAAGTTTACCACATATATCCTGAGTAAATTAATAGTCTACTACTATTATGCGCAGAAAAGAAAATAGAAAATAGTGCTATTCTGTCACATTGTCTCATTCAGAATCCGCATCTGTGCAGATATAGCCCATAGCAACAGGTAGGCCTACAGTGTTGAAATATGTAAGTTCCTTAGTTGATTAATGTAACGTATAATGTCTATGTTGTGTATCCTTTACAGTTTTATTTTAGTCTTTGTTCTGTAATTAGGTGATGTCAATGTTAATTAACTAAGTAAAACTGGTTAACTATTAATGAGCAATTTTAACGCTTTTTTAGATGTAAATCAAATAAATCAAATTCAATAAATATTTAGAAACAGTAGCTTACATATGAGTAGTCGTATCTTGTTTAAGTGTTAAACTTCACACACACACACACACACACGCGCGCACGCACACACGCACACACTAGAGGTGCGCGGATGGCGGTTACAGCCGCGGACTCCGCGGTTAAACCGCGGATCGGGCGGATGACCTTACGAAAAATAATATTTTAATTAAATTCGGGCGGGTGGCGGTTGAACCAATCAAATGAAAAGATATATATAAGTTACATTGTTAGGACTAAATATTGTTACTTACATCCGATAAAAACGAGCACACTTTTCTCGCGTCAGCAGCGCCCGCGGATGGCGGGCGGTTGCGGTTTTGAAATTGGTCAACAAACGTTGGTGCGGATGGATGGCGGACGGATGATGAGTTTTGTGATGCGGTTGCGGATACAATAATAGCCCATCCGCGCACCTCTAGCACACACACACACACACACTGCCTGGTCGACTCCTCCCCTCGTGTTCTTAATTGTTCAAAGTTAAATATCTTTAAACATTTTTTGCAAGGGTAGACCTATATTTATTATATTAAACGCAACTGATAACAATCTGTGGACTGGCCTTCATCAAAATGTAAATCCGTTGTGGACACTTGTTCCCCACCCATTGGTAAAGTGGTACAGTCCCGTTAGTCGCAGTTGGTTTACTGTGATGTGGAGCCAGCAGCCAGCCAAGCCGTCCACAGCACTGACCATCATGTGGAAAACTGTTGGTGTTTTACTGTAAAGCGGACTGTAAAATGACGTTTTGTCGTTTGGCTGTGTTGATAGGCGTATTGGGTAAGTTTTACTCCAACTTTGCTCTTTTTCTATCTTTGTGAAGCGGACAGCCGATGGGTTAGATGAGTTTTAATAAGGTTTTAAAAAGGGTCTGGCTTACCTTTTCATTTGGTTTGAACACAAATCAAACTTAACCAGCGCGTCTTTATGTGTGTATATTCATTGGTCTATCGTTTTCGCCCTAATATTTCCAAAGGAAGATTAAGATATATTTGTGTATCTTATGGATAGCCTACTTTAAAACTATTTTTTAAAAAGGCCTATGTAGGGTGCACTATGCGTTTCTGTTTCCCATGCTTTTGAGTCTCCATGTAGAGCTACAGCCGTTTGTTATGAGGCAGGAAATGTGGGAACTTATGGAGGAAACCCGGAGCGTCCTGTGGGGCTCAGCCTGCACCACACAGCCTACCTGCTGAGACACTCACTACACTTCACGCTGTCCACCGTTTTCTGGCGAAATTCAACGTCTGAATTTCTAATATGCGCTAAAAAAATAAATAAAATTAAAAAATCACACACACACACACTACACACCTGTTGAATGAACTTGTCATGAAGTCAACAACGAAAAAGCAATATAGCCTCAATGAGTTAGGAATAAACAGCAGTCATGATTCATGTGAACAAACAGCTGCCATGATTCATGTGAATAACAGCAAACATGATTCATGTGAATAACAGCGGACATGAATCATGTGAATAAACAGCAGACATGATCCCTAAACCTCTGAGGTTTATCATGTAACGGTTGTTTTTAAATCCCTCGCAGTTCATTGGCCAATGATACTCAGCTGGACCTGGCAAGCGTATCTCATTGGTTATTGGTCATTGGTCTCGTGCACCTTCTCCCCCTCTACAGGGGGGGGGGGGGGGGGTAGGGGTGAGGGGGGGCTTAACAATGGACTGGTCCATGAACAACAAGACAAAGGGAAGACAAGAACTAGGCTTACATCATTGGAGGAATGTGGGAGTCCGGTCCCTGCTATAATTACACCATATTATACTTAATCTGTATTTCAAACTTCTTAAAATAGTCTTCACATTCAATAATAACAGCAGTGGTCAAAAGAGATAGTAAGAAAGCTAAGTACATTGGAACGGAAATCACCATTTGAGATAAATGTTTTTATGATTAAACCTGAACATAGTCAGTTTGAGGAATGGCCTTTGTTTTGATTTCCGGTCTTCGGGGACTTATTTACAGTAAAAACCTGCCCCACCCAATCCTACATGACTCATGAGCACATAGAGACTTTACCAGGAGCCCTCCACTGCTGCCGGTTAGGATCCCAACCCCTACCGCTCTGCAGGCCGCCCCAGCCCCTTCAAAGAGTGGAATTTGACCTCTTCGACCCGAGCACATTGAGCAAGACAAGCCCCCATTTCTGTGCTGTTCCTCCTGTTGTAGAGTCATGCAATTCACCCATTGCTCTGTTATTTGCAAACACAGACAGACAGACACATGTGCGTGCACACACACACAACCACACACACGCACGCGTGCGCACACACACACACACACACACACACACACACACACACACACACATTTCCTTTTTATGACTTAAAAGAAAACTATGAGTTGTGTGTCTTGAATTATAAAATGGAACAGAACAGGGTTTTAACTGCTGTGTTAAGTGGGCTGCAGGCTCAGTTCACAAGTTTAATTTCTCGATTGATAACCACGTCTTGCAAACGCATGGGACATGTATCTCCTCGGATCAATATAAGCATTCTTATTCAAGTGTTCTGTTTCTATTTCTATGTATGTATGTATGTATGTATGTATGTATGTATGTATGTATGTATGTATGTATGTATGTATGTATGTATGTATGTATGTACTGTATGTGTGTGTGTGCGCGCGCATATCAGTCTGCGCATGTGATGGCGTGCACGTCACCGTGCAGGAGAAGAAGCAGTTCGCCATGCTCTTCCAGTCGGTGATCCTTCCGTGCCAGTACCACACCTCCTCCACCAAGACGCCGGTGGTGCAGTGGTGGTACAAGTCCTATTGCCGCGACCGCACGCAGGAATCCTTCTCCCCCGATACTCTGGGGGTGCTGGGCTCTGACCTCGGTGCCCAGTCCCACCTGGAGTGCTCCGATGCCAGCCGCACGGTGCGCATCGTGGCCTCTGGCCAGGGACCCTCCATGACCCTGGCGGAGCACTACAAGGGCAGAGACATCGCCATCGTAGACAGTAATGTTCCCAATTACTTTTTTTCTTGACCTCTGTTGGGTGTTACTCAGAGTAAGATGGTCCGTTCATCGCAGAAGTAATGCCTAGTCTCCTCTGTAAGAGCTTGTAAAGCCATTGTGTGCGTATCTTCTGATTGTATATCAGCACCATGTGTGAAGCCTTAAAAAGCTGATTGGTGCCTTGTGTTTCCTGTTCTCTCTCTATATATATATCCCTTCCTTTGTTTCCTGTCTCACAATAGAGGGGGTGACTATGCACACCTTATCACAGGCCTCCATTCTCTCATTCACATGGATTCACATGTTGGGCTCCGTCGACCCGTAACCCTGCATCACAGCGAAACACATGCTTTATAGCCCTGGCATATCAGTAGAAAACAGAGCCTTAACTATACGCCTCCTGTCAAGGTGAATTACAGTTATGGGAAGCCATACAGTACCATCACTAATAAATGCATCGACTTATATTTGTTTATATTGCAGAACATTTTAATATACTATATATATATAAAATCATTATTCAGACCATAGCAGAGAGTAACATTTTGATTTGCATCCCAAATTATTTTGCAAGCTATGTGGATGCTTCCTGTTTTACCTGTAATCTGAATCTGTTTAAACTGTGTATGTGTATGTGTGTGTGTGTGTGTGTGTGGTGGGGGGGGGGGGGTCACTGTTATCCAAGCAGTTTATATGATTTATCGTAATCTTGTTTCCTTCACCCAGAATCAAACTTGCGGATCGGTGAACTCCAATGGGGTGACAGTGGAGTATACTTCTGCAAAATTGTCATCCCAGACGACCTGGAGGGCAAGAACGAGGGCCAAGTGGAATTACTAGTGCTGGGTAGGTCAACAAGGCAACGAACAGGGTTACATGCCGCTATTCCGACATGCCGCTACTTAGACATTGACGTCTAGTGGTCGGAGTGGCGGCATTAATATTATTTTCCAAGCGTCCCACTACTGCGACAATTTTTTTTCCCCATTGTCTGAGTAGCGGCACTTTACTTTTTTTCAAACGTCCTGCCATTCCGACATGAGGCCATTAATATTTGTCATTATCATTGTACTTTAAATTAATTAATTAATGTGATTATACCCATATGTTCTGGACTTAGCATACACGCAGCTTATGCATGGGTGTGACAAATACATGGGAAAACAATTTCTAAAAAGAGCCAATCATCCAACTTCGAGGCTGCCCCTAGTTGGTAATATATAGGACTAGCCTATCCATATCAAATCCAAAAGCAACAATCTTCATAACAAAATCAGAGTATCCTTTTCAAAAAATATTATTTCGCCGTTCTTAAATTAGGCTTCCACAGCGCAAAAAAGGTAGGCCTACACCTTGAAACTTTGTTCAATCAACTTAAAGTCCGATTAAACTTCATTCAAAGGCAGTCCATAATTCTAATTAAATTGATTTCTAACGAACAAGTCCAAATTTCAGGTCCTAGAGCTTTATTCGTGCTTCTTCTTATATATTTTTAAGTAGACTGCTGGCCTGCACGCACAGAGTTTGTTTGATGCATGGAGTTTCAACCTTTTCCCCCTGAGAGCTGAATAAAAATGAGGAGAGCTCCCTGTCTTTTACATAATGTGTAGGCCTAACATTTATTCACATGGCCGGTTCAAAATCACCTAGTTTTTGACTGAAATGTGTGCCGATATCAATTATTGTGAAAAACATTGTTTGGAGTAGAGGTCTGCACTCGCGATGCAAATGGAAGCTCATTGCGGGTGCGGGCGGGATGATAGAGGTAGGCCTACATTTATTCTATATTAATAACTATTATTATTATTATTATTCTACTGCACTTTCTATGAAAAGTAGGCCTAATTGTCGTAATAGCGGTACCAAAAAAGATCGGATGCGGGCGGGATGATAGAGGTAGGCCTACATTTATTCTATATTAATAACTATTAATATTATTCTATTGCACTTTCTATGAAAAGTAGGCCTAATTGTCATATTAATAACTATTATTATTATTCTATTGCACTTTCTATGAAAAGTAGGCCTAATTGTCGTAATAGCGGTACCAAATTGTAGTAGGCCTAATTGTCGTAATAGCGGTACCAAATTGTCGTAATAGCGGTACCAAAAAAGATCGGATTAGGGGCATGTCTAAATAGAGGCATGTCGTAATGACGGGATGTCGTAATGGAGGGTTGTCGTAATAACGGGCTGTCGTAATAAAGGGCGGACCCCAATGAACAGAACCAAAACCTCCAGAGCTAAAAGCTAAACCAAGCTGTTGTTTGGTTGCTCATCTCACAACTCAGGCTTTAGATTAATAATTTGTGCAAACTAGTTTTTCTACTGTTGAATATCTTGGTAATGATACAGGAAACAAGGCGTAACTCCGCCCCTTTCAGCTTTTGGTTTCCGGCCCAGGCTCTGTACCGTCTTCCAGGTTCTGCTATACCAGTTGGACTGCTGGATCCAAGAGTATGTGGTTGCTAACACGAGGTTGTTTGTGTTTAAAATGTAGTTTTTTGGAACAATTCTGAACAAGAGAAAAAAATAATCTTGTGGCTGTTGACTTCATTCTTGCCCACAGACATGAGAGACAGTTGTTTGTTTAGCTTATCTTTTAGAAACATGACCTATTTTATCTTTGGCTGGACACCAACTTTGGTTCAGCTGAGCGTAGTTTATAGATCCAGCACCAGGTTGAACAACTTTTCTTTTTTTTCGTTTTTGCAGATTTGCCTGTCAGTCGAAGTTAGCAAAACTTCTTGTAGCTCAACCATGTAGCCATACATGTAAGCTGCATGTAGCTAGGCTATTGTCAGAAAATGCAAGTCGCTCCTTAAGCCGTTACTATGGTCACTTTTCTTTGGAGGGAGAGCAAGCTGTGTTTAAGGGGCACTGGTGTAGACATTCAACAGATACAGAACATATTACCTGGGGTTTTACGCTGACTATGCCACAAGACTCTACTACTCCAGAAGAGTATTTGCTTTATATGCTCCTCCTCTCCTCTATACTAATCTCATTACAATCAGCTCAGAGGAGAGAGAGAGAGAGAGAGAGAGAGAGAGAGAGAGAGAGAGAGAGAGAGAGAGAGGAGGTGGTTGGAGGTCGGGGGAGGGTCAATCTGAAAAGGATATTAAAAAGGCTTTTTAGTATTAGTATGAGTATGAGTATTGGTGGTACTTCAGTCCGAAAGCTAGTAGGATTTAGTTTCAATGCGGTCGTATATGAACATCTCATGTTCTATGTTGTGCACCTCAAAATCTAATCAACAATTAACTTTCATCCATTCTCTTCCCACATTCTGAAGTTAATTATCTTCCCTCTTCCTCCTCTTTGGTGCTCTCTTCCTGAATATCTCATCCTCTTCTCCTCGTCCTTTCTCCTTTATTCTCTCTCTCTCTCTCTACCTTGGAAGACAAGGGTCCCCATACTTTCTCTTTTTTTCCCCTTGGTTCTTGAGATTTGCTCAGCCTGAAGGTATTTAGTGGGAAGGACTAAATACCAGCCAGCGAGCCAACGTGTAGCGAGATAAATGGTGGGGGTTTCTATTTTGTCAGTAGGAAAGGGTAGGGCTATGGCTCGTCATGGCAACTGCCTACTCAGCACGAACTGGAGACCTGTCTGCTGTGCTGTGAGCGTTGGGTCCACTCTTATTGGAGTCAGATGTATCAGACAGTTGGGCAGGCTTAACTTTAATAACAGCTTCCCGCCGACACCTGACAAAAACACATACTGAAGAAGACACGGGTCTGAACACCTGTAGTTACCGCCGCGAAACCTGCAGTTACGGCTTCTGTCTACTCAGCTGTGTGTGTGTGTGTGTGTGTGTGTGTGTGCATGCGAAATGTATTAAAATGAGTGTCTCCTTAAAATGGGCAGCTTTGGTAATGGGAACTTTCGTTTGGTATTTCTGCTTCCTTGGTTTATTCCTTTTTCCCCCTTTTTAGGGATGTTTACTAACCGTGTGGAAGTGGGTAAACTTTCACTCTGTCTTTGTCTGGATTTAGACAAAGCACACAAAAGCGCCATTGTTTCCACGATGGTAGGTCTTGCATGGCTCTATTTTGATGAGCACCGTGTGTAAATGAGTGTCCCAGAATGCCTCGCTGCACCACTTGCCCCAGTTTCCATGGCACCCTCTTTGTGCCTACACTCGATGCCCACTCCACTTTTTTCATCTCTGCTTACACTGTTTGGCATTGATGTGTGTCAATGCACATGTTAGTGTCAATGTGTGCTTGCATTCATAAGGTAATCCCATTAGTGAGACCCTAATGTTTTGTGGCTTAAGTTACTACACCCGGCTAGGTACAATGAAATTGTAATTGTAATTGATAGGCTTTTCCACGCAGAATCCACCAATAAACACATCTATGTCAGATAGTGTGTTCCACATCAGCATTGTTTCAATGTAGATTTTTCCACTAACACCAATAAAGTAAATCAATGGATTAGGGCTGCAACTCACGATTATTTTCATCTAACAATATTTTTTTGATTTATCGATTAATTATTTAGTCTAGAACATGTGATAAATAATAGCAAATGCAATTACAAGTTACCAGAGTCCAAAGTGATTTCTTAAATGTGCTTGCTTCATCTGACAAGCCGCCAAGTAAAAGTATTCATTTTAAAATGATCCGTGAACCAAACATTTGCATTTCTGAAGCATCAAGCAGCAAAGATTGGTATTTGATAAACAATTAATCGATTATACAAATTTGATTCGATTAATTTTCTGTCGATCAACTAATCAATTAATTGACTAATTTATACAGGCTTACTATGGATTTCCTATCCAGGATTGTTCATTTACGCTATGATTGTCACTCCTTTGACTAGTCAGGCATCCTGGTTCTTTATGTCTTTTGCGTGAGTCATCAGTGAATCAGCCACACAATTTCAACAAATTTGCCACCTTGCCACTCTTTCACGCTCCTGCTTCCTGCTTCTCTCACCTGCTGCCCTCTTTCTCTCTCTGCAGGTAGGACAGGTGAGCAGCACGATATCCTACCTGAGTTTGATGTGGAGATTATGCCAGGTACGGCCCCCTCACCCTCCTACCTCTGTCTCTCTCTCGCTCTCTCTCTCCCATGCTGGCATCCACTGGCTTAACTAATGATTGTATCTTCTTTTACAAACTCACTGGCCAATTGAATACTTTTTTGGTTGACAAACACCCCATCTCCGTGGCAAATGGGCAATTCAATGCTTTCATTCTTTCTCTTAATATGTCTGCCTGTGCGCTTCTTCTGATTTCTTCCTCTGACACAACACATAGTGGAGGTATTTATTTAACATATGGATTGTTCAATCTCATTTAAAAGTACATCTCGGTGAAAGCTATTTATCCGTGTCTGTCACTATGTTTAAATTCTTGGGTTAAAATACTTTTCAGAAACTCCACCGACAATGTGTGTTTACACGGCACGGGGAGATGAATGAGCGGTTATTAGTAACTTTGGACACACCCTGAGAAAGAATGTGGTTAGGAGTACTAAGATGCGATAAGATGTGAGTGGACAGATTTTCGAAGAATGACCCACATTTTGCTTTAATTCAGTTCGGTGTGTGTGTGTGTGTGTGTGTGTGTGTGTTTGTACGAAGAGGGAAATTGTGATTGTGCGCTCGTGGGTGTATGTTTTTGTCATATTTTGTTGTATCTCTAGTGCTGTGTTAGCTGTGTCTGTGAGCAGGGAAGGCAGACGCCACGGCTATCCTGAAGGGGAATGTTTTATCACAGTAACGTGATTCTTGATCAGGCCGTGAATAATGAATACATTTCAATTGTAAATTCTTGCAATACTTCATACTTCGTCAAATAAGATCTCTAATTACAGTAATGCTTATCTGATTAATGGCAGGGAGTAATGGGTAGACATCTTATCTTTGTGTATGCATGTGTGTGTGTTTGTCCGTGTGTGTGTGTGTCTGGGGGTACGTGTGTGTGTGTATGTGCATGTGTTTCCAGAATGGGTATTTGTGGGGTCTGTTGCCTTGGGCAGCATTCTCTTCCTGTTTTTGGTGGGCATCTGCTGGTGCCAGTGCTGCCCCCACTCCTGCTGCTGCTACCTCCGCTGCTGCTGCTGTCCTGAGACCTGCTGCTGCCCACGGCACTGTGAGTAGTCACTCACACACACATACACACACCCATACACACACACATACGCAAACACACACACACACACACGCACACACACATACACACGCACAGACACACATACGCACGCACGATTGAGTCATTTCCTCATTCCCTTGTACAACAGTAACTCGGCTGCAGAAAACCCCAGCATCAAATAATTGTCATATTTCGCCGTTCCGTTCATGCAGTGTACGAGGCGGGGAAGATGGCGAAGACCAGCCAGCCACTCCCGTCGGCACAGGTACCCGTGTACCCCTACTACATCCCTGGGGTCCCCACCATGATCCCTCTAGCCCCTCCGGCCCACGTCGACCCCAAGATGTCCTCCTTTCCCTCAATTGAAAATAACCTAGCAGGAGGTAGGTGTGAGTAGTCCAGTTCACATACAGAGCTTGACCACACGGTGTCGCTGGTAACCATGGTAACCATCATTAACTTCAAGGATCCTCATCCTATGTCTTTGTTTGTTCCCTAACCCTGGTGGAAGGCATTTCATTCATGTACATTGACATGTCTGTCTGTGTGTATGCTCTGTGTGTTTTTCTTGTATTTATGTACACCTAAAACCATGTCCATGTGTCTCAATGTGTGCATGTCTGCAGGGCGCAAAATTCACTCTTTTGTCCACCGGCCATGAATATTCAAATTTTACCAGGCACTCAATAGATTACCATTGTTTTTTTGGCTGGTGAGTAAAGCACATCTACCAGCCACTTGCATGTTTTACAGTCATTTGGCTGGTGGCTAATGCTCATTTTGTGCCCTGCATATATGTACTGTAGTCTAAATGCCGCTTGTATTCACAAGTGTGTGCTTGCGTGTGTGTGTGTCCTTGCCTTTGTAATGCCCCTGTGCGCGTGCATGTGCGTGTCCATGTCCACAGTGCGCAGTGGTTATTGGCGCCAGGCCAATGAAGGCAAAGCTCTGTACTTCATAGAGAAGGAGCTGGCTAAGTTTCCCTCTGCCAAGATGGCCGCCCTCCAACGTAAGACTACACAGGACTAGGGAGCAGCTCCATTCCTTAGGCTGCATGGTGGCGTGATGTGTTGTGTTGGTGTGTTGTGGCATTTGTGTTGAGCTAAAGTGTCTTTCGCTTGTGTTTGCGTCCACTCATTCAACATTGTCCTCATCTCATTTTCACATTCATTATTGCACTTTGATGACTTCTTTTCATGTGGAAACAATTGTGAAGTTTGTTGCCTTTGTTAAGATGGCAGACGCTGTAAATGACAATTGACTATTCGTGTCAATATTTCTGTACTACTATACCAACTACAACTATAGTTCTGTTCAGAATTATAGTTGTAGTGTAAACAATGGATGACGCACTTTTACAGTGTACTTGTTTTTAACGATTAAATCTTTAGTGCGTCCTGTTTGGGACGGTAAGTGTTTAGTCTTCTAACATATACGTAATCAGCAGTAAAACAAAAAGGTACAAAAAGTTTCTTGTATATATCGTTTCCTGTATGAACTCTTAGTTAAATTCCTGTCCCAACAGCCAGTAGCCTATCAGAGCTGAGCTCACTCCACGATGGAGGGAACATGGATTTCAGGCAGACCTATCAAACGGTCCAGATGAAGGCACTCCAGCCCATAGTGGACCTTGACGACCAATCAGCTCACAGCAGGGCGGCTCCGCCCACCCAGGGTCGCAGGGGGAGGCGGTTCCGAGACAACCATTCGGACAACGAGCTGGACAGCAGGTCAGCTCTTTGTAAACATCTGGCTAAGGCTGTGGCCAAGTTACCTGCCATCTGAAATGATGAGCTCATGAACACATCCATTTTATACTACTTTTCTGATTGTATAAATGTAAAATATAGATTAGTAAGTGGCCATTCACGTATTATTCATTATTATTGGGGGGGGCATAACAGGAATATAATTAAGTGTTGTACAAACTCTTGCGTAATCGTGGCTGTTTACTCTGATGTGAAGCAGGTGGAATCCGCGCTCTGAGCACCTGCAGAGGAAGACGCTGAGCAGCAGAGGACGCACCGGCTCTCTGGACGAGCTGGAGGAGTTTGCCCGCTCGTACGGCGGCTCTCACGTTCGCCGAGGGGAGCCCCGGGACCGGGACTATGACCGGGACTACTGCAGCGGCAGCCCCCCTCGCCATTTCCGTGGCGAGGAGGAGGACGACGATGAAGGCTGGCGCCGGCGCAGCCCCTCCCCAGAGAAGAGGAGGAGGGGCACGTGGGACAGCGACCGTCCTTTGCGCCCTTCCAACCGCCGCGCCCGTGACAACCGGGGCTATGACGACGGCTTCCTGAACAGCGTTCTGGACAGCAAGGCCAGGGGACGGGGGCGCGGCGGCAGGGCGGAGGAGGACAGCGACACCCCCTCCAAGGGTAGCTCCAGGGGGAAGGACAGCGACTGCTACTACAGCCGGTCGCCTAGCAACCGCCCTGAGGAAGAGGACTCCCTGCCTCCCTACTCTGAACTCGAAGAGGAGAGATACCGCAGGGCGGACGAGACCTCGGATCGGTACCGCAGGGCGGACGAGACCTCGGGTCGGTACCGCACCGCGGAACCGCCCAACAACGAGCGGTATCGCACCGTAGAACCGCTCAGCAATGACCGGTACCGTACCACTGAACCACCAACCCACGAGCGTTTCCGCGCGGCAGAACCGCCTGGCAACGAGCGGCACCGAACCGTAGAACCGCCCGGTACCGAGCGGTACAGGACAGCCGACCCAGCCCCAAGGCCGTTCTCTTACCTCCGCCCACCCAAGGGAGGGCCCAACCACGCCTTACCGGGGGGCCGAGAGGAGCAAGATAGAAACCGGAACCTGGTGAGTTACTTGTAGTCCCAAAGAAGGCCTCTGGCTCTGCCCTGGTAAGCTTTTCTTTGGACAGAGGATCCAAATGCAGCTCTGAATAGTAATAGTGAACATGTTGAATGGCACTCTTGTTATACATGCTCTCTGGATGAATGATATTTTTGAACTGGTTACATATGTACGTATCCGATTAGATAGATGACATGATTTCCTCATTCTAACTTCCATCTTAACCCATTTCAGTTTCAACTCATTGCAACTAATACACACTTTCAATTCTAACCAGGGAGCCGAGATTTTTTCGGCTTGACCGGTCACCACAAAGCATATTACGTTTTCATTCAGATGCAATAGATAACATGATTGCATTGTATCATTTTTTTGTTAGTGATTATTAACAAAACATAAGATGAATAGACTGGCTCCACTAACCCAGCATGTTCATCACCGTTGGTCTCTCTAACATGTGGCTCTCCATGTTTGCTTCCCAAACAGAGCAATGCACTGAGCAGAGACACTCTCATAGTGTGACGATGCACCAGAGTGAGTCCAAGTCCCCCCCTGCTTCACACCCCACTGCCATCCATCACTGTTAAAGACTCTCCTCACTCCATGCATTCAAACCATGTATGCACTGTATGCAGTCACTGCACTTCACTTCATGTGAACTTAAATGTGCAGTGTGTAAAATCTAGTGGCATCTAGTGGTGAGGTTACAGATTACAACCAACTTAATACCCCCCCTCACCTCTCCCTTTCCAACGATGTAGGAGAAGCTATGGTGGCCTGTACTGGCCTGTAAGGTGCCAGTAGTAAAACCGTAATTTAATACACGGTCCAAATATCAACAAGTACTTGTGTACTCATTTTGTTTTTTGTTTAAGTCTGTATAGTTTCCACCAATATACACATATCGAAAGTCACCTGTATTTTATCCAGTCTATGTGCGTTACATTCACACTATGCTGCTATAAATGTAATTTTCAGTGTTGATGTCGGGACGTCCCTGGCGGGTGGACATTATTGTTAAAACTTATCAAACGCGGCGTAACTCCGCCCCCCCGGGCCAACTACTAAATGTTGGCGAACGAACCTATGTTAGTCTCCACAACAATATGCAACGGCGAAGGCTTTATTTCTTTAGAGGCGTTTGTCCGTTCTGGGCTACTGTAGAAACATGGCGGTGCAACATGGCGGTAGGGTGACCACCTGCTAAGAAGCCCAAGGGGGGACAAGGGGTATGTTTCGGGGGGACATGGGGGGACAACCACAGACAACCATTTGTTGACCGGGGGTGCTGTGCGATTGTTGACGGTGTGGGGGGGGGGGGGGGGGGGGGGGGGGTGCTGCGCGATTGTTGACGGGGGGGGGGTGCTGCGCGATTGTTGACGGGGGGGGGGGGGGGGTGCTGCGCGATTGTTGACGGGGGGGGGGGGGGGGGTGCTGCGCGATTGTTGACGGGGGGGGGGGGTGCTGCGCGATTGTTGACGGGGGGGGGGGGGGGTAGGCTGCGCGATTTTTTTTGGAGCAAGTATTGATTATGCGTGACAAGGTCTCAATTCGCGGGACGCGTGAATTGGGTTTCAAACGCTGTACGATCACGCGCTACGCGGGACGGGTGGTCACCCTACATGGCGGCCTCCGTTGAAGGCGACCCGCTCCCCATGCAGATATAAACGGCTCTTTCTAAGCGAACGAAAACACAACGGTTATTATTTTCAGGTCATTATACACTAATGAAAACATACTTATGAAGATTATATTCAATATCTGCCAAGTCCGTTCCACTAGATGCCACGAAATTCTATACACTGGACCTTTAACCGGTAACTTAACATGGACGGGCCGTGGTGGAACCGAGTGCCATCGTCGCTCCTTGGAAAGGAAATCCAAGGAACTGGAGGGAAATCCACGAAGAGTGAATGAGAACGGCCATGTTGTGTGGAGTGATTTTAGTGCAGCAGAATAAAGTGTGTTCACATTATGACTGAGGGGTTATGCTGAAGACACATACATATAGATATTTATATGAATAAATACGTTGGTGCATTTCTGCAGGTTGGAGGTTCTAAAGGTCCTTTGAGATCAGATGCGTAACGAATGAACGACAATAAGGCCTTAGAAATGTTATGCGAGTGCCATTGTGTACCTGTGCCAAGATTATGAATTATGGGTCATCCAATTGTTGCCAATTTTAGTATGTTTTTTTTACTCCAGTACATTCCTTGTGTTGTGTAAGATTTACCAGGAGGAGTTCACTGCACTTTGATCCTGATTTTTCTAAAATATTTTTTCAGTTCAGTTTATATTTCTCACTTAATATGCCACAGCTCAGGTTTACTCTGTGCATGTGTGTGTGTGTGTGTGTGTGTGTGTGTGTGTGTATGGCTGTGTGTGTTTGTGTGTTTTATATCTGATGTGTTTAGTACTCTATGTAGCCAATATGTATCGTGCTATGAAAATATATTGAAATGCACTGAAACTATCCAAACCCATACGTTACATTATGTACATATACAGGGCTTTGGGTTTGTGCCATAGCACATATTTGTATTATACTTGTTTTGAAAATCAATGACTTCGATATAAAACACTATGACCTATCCATAAATGTGTGTGTGTGTGTGTGGTGGTCACTATTTCTGATAACAAGTTTGATAATGTGTGTTTACCCTGGACAAGGAGTATGTTTTCTTATCGTCGCTTATCAAAAATATACAAAGCAAAATAAACACCACTGTTTCTTACAACCATCATTTACACAACTGTATACAATCGTCACAGTATGACTGTTAGATACCTAACCCTCAATAACATTTTGGGGAAAACAATGGTGCTTTGCAAATGTTGTTGTTTACCAAAGCCTACCACAGCAGGTAAAAAATAAAAATGATATAGCTTAGATAAGCATAGAAAATCAATGAACGACCTCTTCCCAGAATCACTCACAATATTACTATCTAAAAACATGCTTTCTTCTTTCCAGTTGTACACATTGAGCTCCTTTCTTTCTGGAGGTATTATCCACCTGTCGAGGGGCGGGGCCAGTGACGTCACCTGGGGGGGGGGGGTTAGGGTCCATTACTAACGTGTTTCCCAGCGGATCACACGGTCCACACACCAGGCCCACCGCCAGCTGAAGGGAAAATAATGTCTCCAATGTTTCCACGCACCGCGGAAGTCTGGATGCGGTGTGTTTTCTCCGTATATTGACTTTTAAGACGTTGTAAAACGTACTAAAACGTTGTATAACGTTGAGCCTTCCGTGAACAACGAGATGGGAAACTGGATACTGCTCGCGCTCCTACTGGCTCCCCTGGCCCAAGGTAACGATGCTTTTTAAAACGTTTAACTCAGTGTAATGTCCCCTCGCGAGTTTAACACTTTTTAAACACGTTCACCACAATGAGTCGGTGTAGGATTTGGGCCTAAAACACGTCGACGAACTGCACAAATAAAGAGTTAAAGTTAATCATCGACAGGTGTCAACAAGACGAGGCCAGCCAGGTGTCACGTGACACGTGACAAGATAGTGAAGAACCAAAACTAAAATGAATAGGCCTATTACAATATAATAGGCCTGTATATAATATAAAAAGTAGCTATATTGTTTTATGTCGATCATTGAAACCCTCTCTTCCAGTGTAGGCCTACCATGTGGTCTTTCAACACCTGAGATGCTGTAATAAACTTTGCAGATGATTGACAGCACCTGTTACAGTAAAGTGTTTGTACTTCTGGAAATAAGCACCATGTTACCAGTTTGGTCAGACTCTTATTAATATAACTCTTATTATTAGTATAAATCACTTATTAGTATAAATCACGTATTAGTAGGCCTATAACGCACTTATTATTAGTATAACGCACTTATTATTAGTATAGCGCACTTATTATTAGTATAACTCACTTATTATTAGTATAACTCACCTATTAGTAGTATAACACGTATTAGTAGGCTATAACGCACTTATTAGTATAACTCACTCACTTAAAGGTTTTTGAAGTCCAAGCCTAACAGTTTAGGCCTAGACTACCTAGGCCTAGCTCTTACACTTAAAGATAGGCCTTAAGAAACCCTGATATATATATATATATATATATATATATATATATATATATATATATATATATATATATATATATATATAAATGAGTTGTATTAGTATTATTTGTTAATGTTTTTAGGGCTGGGCAATAATTCAATATTATCATTTATCGTCTTTGTATAGTATTGCTAATCACTAATCAAAGATATCGAATTATCGTGATACCCCAGTTTATAGTATAAATGAATTACAATGAGAAGACATGCCCTTAAAATGATCAAATATGAGGTTTGAAACGCAAGTGAGAAAGGAAAACTAGTTTTAGTCTGATACTATACTTTACATAATATACTTCAATGTAATGACCCTCAGTTAGACTGTTAAGAATGGTACTTTTAATTCATAAGCCTATCATGATATTTATCAATACCGTGTAAAATTCTCCATAATTGTGATAATGTTTCCAGCCCCATTTGCTTTCTTTCATCGTCTACCACTCTCCCGCCCCATCTCCATATCAGAGCTGTTCGCCATACAGGTGCTCGTTCCAGAAACAGAGAGGAGTACATTTCTCTTCGGGTCTGTAATCCTCCGCTGTGACTACTCCACCTCGGCCAACCCTCAAGAGGTCCTGGTTACCTGGAGATACAAGTCTTTCTGTAAAGACCCTGTGCTCGAGTACTACTCTACAGGTGAGTGAGTGAGGCAAGAAAACAGAAAAACAAAGGCAGAAAAACAAAAAACTGCATTACGAAGCCACCTTAGTGGCTTTTGCTGGGGCCCTCTGACACAGGACACGGGTAGATCTTTGTTGGGATATGCATTTATTGGAGATGGCAAGATGGTATTCGCCGAGCAAGATGTAACGTGCTGCCATGACAGTGACTCTCTCCCGAGTGTGTGTGTGTGTTGATAGCTGGGCCGTGTTCCGATATCCGTACTTCCATGAGTACACTTAAACATAGTACACTATCCGCACTCAATAGGTACGCAGAGCTTCAGATGTTAGTGCTGTTCCAAATGCAGTACTCTGTGGCGCACTTAACGGAAATGACATCAGCTGCGCGGCCGCGTCACCCGCCAAACACGTGAATTCATTATACGTTCTCTGAGCTCAGCCTCTTCCGCTACGTAGCTAAGGTGGCTGCCGTTGAGTACGCATAGTGTACACCGTTGCACACTCAGCATTTTGGCCTTTTTGAGTACACATACGGGTCCTTTCAAGTACACTTCTTTTGCCGCGATCATAATCGGAACACCCTACGTACTCAAACTAAGTATACTAAGTACGGGAAGTACGGATATCGGAACACGGCCCTGGTTTATCCTGGGTGCCAGGATTGCTCTGAACCACAGGTGTGCAGCCCCACCCAGCCCAGAGTCCAATCAGTCTGACTCAGGCCAGGTGAGGCTGTAAACCAGCCATCAACAACACACACTCCACACATACACACTCCACAAATATGGTGGGAGTTTCTCGAGACTCCACAAGGCAGATAAGAAATGCTAAAAAAATAAAGTGCACATTCTTGACATTGGGTTGAAAATCGTCAAATTCATGGGGCTTTTACTGCCTTTGTGCTTGCCCAGACTTTTCAAAAGAATAAACTGTTTAGGGAATGTTCAATGATACTTTATACATCACATATACTGTTCTTGGTGTAAATTCTCTTTGCATCCAGACTCAGCTTCGTTCGCCTCCCTAATCAAAGAGTGTTTAATCACTCCCTTGTATAGTCTCTTTGAGCCTACAGGGATTTGAGCCCCTCCCCAGTTGATAGTGTTACATCATTTTGCATTTGTATCGCCATCCGCCACTGTAGCCAAGAAGTCTGATACTTGACTCAAACCGCTCACTTCTTTAATGTGTAAATAACAAGACATGACCACTTCACTTCCCCCTTCTAGAATTTAAATGTATGGCTAATCAATTTAGCCTCTCAATCTGTGCGATGTTAATTAACTCCCAGTTTAGACTGTGAGAACAACCCCCTTTGACTTTTACATTTTTGTTTTTTTATATCCCACCTAAATTCTCTGTTTGTGACAATGGCCCGGTTCCCACCTGGTATTAACATGTGGTTTTGGAGATTCGATCATAAACGGACACACTTGATCTCTGAGATCGGATCTTACTTCCCTGCCCTATGCAAATAAACACGTACATACAGGGCCATTTCCCCATCAAAGTCATGTACATTCATTTGAAGATGCTTGATAAAATGCTGCCGTCTTTCCATGATCCTGCTCCATTGAACCACAATACAAGCATTTTCCATGATTTCTCAAATTAATCCCTGCTTGAATGCTACCGTGACATTATTGAGCAAAGTATTGATCAACAAAATGTAGCAAGAAATGTAGAAAATCGTGGCGGCAAACTCGCAGGATGTTCTCACATTTCTATAAAAATGTAGCAATACAACACAATTTGAGAGATGTGGCTCTAGAAGTATATTTTATTTTATATTATATTGGCTCTTTCCCCTCAAGGCAAGTCAAGTTGAATTTTATTATCCCACTAGGGGAAATTCGGTTGTAGCCAGGTAATAAACACATTCAATCCATCATAAATACAACATACCAGACAGGACACAGAAACAACACAATACAGTGCATGATCACTTCATGGGAAGACAAAAGATTAGCAAATTGCCCAGTGCAAAAACTGCTTAGTGCAATCATTTGTGCAAATTCAGCCTACTAGTGGCACTGCAAACAAGAGTCTTTGAATTTTTTTGTGTGAGACGGGACTGTATATCTCCTACCTGAAGGTAGAAGCCTCTTGGTTAATCTAATGTCAACCTCCCCGTTTCTCTTGACGTTGACAGCCTACCAGGCGGCTCTGTCCCTGGGGCAGGACCCAGCCAATGACTGCCAAGACCGGCAGCGCACAGTGCGCACAGTCGTCCAGAAGAGGGGCACGAATGAGGCGATGCTGGGCGCAGAGTACCGCGAGCGCAAAATAACCATTCTAAACAGTGAGTCCCACTATTTATCGCAGGTGTTTGGTTTGGACACGGAGTACCTGAATCAGTCTGATGCGTGTTGAAATCCCAAGAGAGACTACAGCTTGCAACAGGACTTGTTTAGGTTTCGTAATTATGTCATTGAATAGTATAGACTTTTTTTTTACTAATTCCTTTGGATTAAAGCATCTGACCAAATGACTACACAAAAATGTGACATCTAAGCATAGATGATGATGGCAAAAATGTCTGTTCCTTCATAACTTTTAATTTGTACAATGTTTATTTATGATTATTACTAACATTACTTTATAATTGTTATTGTCTCAACCCACGGAGCTCGCACTCCTGTGCTCTGAATGCACAAGCTTGAGCAGGCTGCAGTTCACTTACCGGTCAAAGGGGCCGGTAATGAGAGGGAATTTCTGATTCTTACACTCTCACAGTCAGAGAGTCCCTTCATATAAGTTGGTATCCCTTTTCAGAGGCTGACCTGGCCATTACTGAGGTCATGTGGTGGGACAATGGCGTATATTTCTGCTCTATTGATGCGCCTGGCGACACTGTAGGAGATTCAGATCGGGAACTCAATCTCATCGTCTACCGTAAGTACAGTAGGACCAGTTACTGGCAGTATCTGTATTATCACCACTCTATTAGTATTTTGAAGTATGTGTTTGTTTGCAGAGAAGATAGATTTGGAAGAATGGCAACTACAACCACAACAATAACAGATAATTTTGCCTAAACAGACTCTCAGTGGATTCATAGGCGCATTCAGTGTCCCTACTCAGCTAGCGTTAAAGCTCAAAGCACACAGCACGAATTTCACTTCAGTTTTTTAGCGAGACGCGAAAAATCGAATTGTAGTGCTTTTAACAGAGCAAAGCACATGGAGCGCAAATATAGCGGGGCTTTTTCGCTTGCTTCGTATAGGTCTTCATTTCAATTCAAAAACATTATTTCGCATCTGCCCCTACTAACGGCTTTAGAGCCAAGATGGCCGCTAGGTGAATAAATCCCATAACAACCACATTCACATTTCCCTGTTGTGGTGTTTGTGACATCTGACCTCTCCCACTGCCCCCCACAGACTGGCTGACTGTCTTGCTCATCATCCTGGGGGCTCTGCTGCTCATTCTGCTGCTGGGCATCTGCTGCTGCCAGTGCTGCCCGCAGAAGTGCTGCTGCTACGTGCGCTGCCCCTGCTGCCCTCGCACCTGCTGCTGCCCAGAGAAAGGTAGGGCAGCCCAGGCGCGCTGGAACCCGTTTCATGTGAGGGGGGCTGGGGGCTGCGACCGACGAGGGGGGCTGGGTGTGCGATTGTCGACGGGGGGGGCTGGGCGCGCGATTTCAACACGTTCTCATCCCAACTCGTAATATACCGACGATTTGTCACGCCCCTAGACGTCTGATACTGACGCAAAAGGTACCCTCCCGCGTCTGTGTGAAACGATCTGGGTTCTCATAAACCCGTTCGCGTTGGTAAGAGACGAGCAGAGTCTACAGCGTCCGCTCGCAGAGCAGAGTCTACAGCGTCCGCAGTCTACTGTGAAACAATTCACTCCAAAAAGGGTTAGGGTTAGGGTTATGGTTAGGGTAATCTATCACCGTGACCGGGTTATTATTGGAGTGAATGGACGCTGTAGACTCTGCTCTTGCCTCAGCCCCCCCCTCAGGGGGGGCTGAGGCAATGTGAGGGGGGCTGCAGCCCCCGCAGCACCCCCCCTTCCCGCGCTAGTGGGGCAGCCCACTCCTTCTACTGCTACATGCTAAGGGTGCGAAAACGTCAATTAAGTATCGCGATTTTTCGAACTATTTTTTTTATCGATTTTTTTTTTTTTTTTAAAAGCCTGAATCATTTTTGTTTTGTTCTTTTACAGTATGTTTGTTTTTTCATTAGGTGCATACAAGAAATACACTATATCAACAGTAGCATGTAACCTTCCTTTAAAGATCCCCTCCACTCAAAAATGTGTTTTTCTTATGTTTCTGTCCCCTGAAATGTCCGACCTTGACTATACTGACTTGTATCTGTGCAGTTTGTCACTAGAGAGGTGTTTTCACATTCCTCTACTGAAGGGGGAGATGGCTCGATTGGGTACGTCGCTAATACGAAAGCCAATCGCTGTTGAATATGTAAATGCAGGCAAAGAAACCTGAGACCTCCAGTACACGCAGTAATAGGGTGACCAGATTTGAGTTTGCAAAAAAGAGGACACTTCAGCGGGGGGGGGGGGGGGGGGGGGGTGTCACATACAAATGTGCATTCATACAAATGTGTCAACAGACATGGTGACTATGTATGATAATGAGCTTTATTGGCCGGCCCAACACTAACAGAAAAACACTGCCTCAAAAGGCTATTTTGAACACTTGAAAGTTTTAAATGTGCAAAAACAAACTGAAACAAAAACAAAACAAAAACAAAACAAAAAAATTGTAGGCTATACAAGTAGTCACAACAATGGTAAAATAAAAATAATAAAAAATAAAACCTAATTGCACAAAATGTCCAATTGCTGATACTTTTCAGTCCTCCTCACGTGGGGCATAAGCGTGTGGAAAGCATAGGTAGCCTCAGCAGCACTGACAGCTGCACTCACTTTAGCTGATGAGCTCTCGCCCCTCGCTGCCGTTCGATGCTTTGCCGAACATATGTGTGTCTGTAGGTCGTTGGCACCTTTATTTGCGACCGACACGTAAGTGCCTGCTTTGCAGGTCAGGCACTCAGCTTCATGTTGATCTCGACCGAGACGAAAACATGGAAATGTATGTTTCAATTCGTCTGTGAACTTACACTTGCGTTTCGGCATGGCTGAAGATGCCGGGTAGCCATGCGCGTTGCCAGTGGTAAACAAGGAAGTGTGCGCTAATGAGGTGAATAACCAATTAAATGTTTAGGCTTAGAATATCGACCAATGACGGTAGCTCTAAGGTCAGGCTCTACACCACACAATGCAAAGCGAACTGTAGGGGGAGGGCGTGATTAGGCTACTATGTGAATGAAAGAGAGAGCAATGCAAATTCGGTGAAAACACGTTTGAGGCTAGAATAACAAAATCCCGGACGATTTAGAAATTCCGCCCGGACACAATTTTAGGTTTCAAAAAGAGGACATGTCCGGGAAAAAGAGGACGTCTGGTCACCCTACGCAGTGAGAACATTAGAATGAACATGTCGGTACAGTGAGTGCAAGAGTTAGCATTAGCATAATGCTAATTTTCGCTCTCACTCTTTGATTAGACCTCTGGTGTAAAATGACGTAATGACAATGTGAACACAGTGTCAAATCATGGCAGATATTATTGTATGTTTCACAACCACTAACGTGGTGTCAGCCACTGCACGTGACAAGCTAGCAAGCTAACAAACAACAACCTAAATAAAAAATGCTAACGTTACACTTTTGGTACACAACAGACTCCTCATCTGAGTCTGGGTCTGACTGAGGCATGAACGCCGATATTTCTGCCATCTTGATGCGCACTGCTGTCTTTCCCCGGTCAACCTAGCACAAGCAGCGGTGGTGGGCGGGGCGTGAGGCATGTCATATTTGCATATCATGAATATTCATAGAGACCGAATTTCTCAATGAGGGAGAAGAGTGTATGTGCTTCCAGCCCCATTAGAGTCTTTTTTTTAAACTTTATGTGGGAAAACCATGTAAAACTAAATGTTTATCTATAATCCTTATTTTAAAATACTTTAAAACGTGCCTGGAGTGGGACTTGAAACCCTCTCAGTATAGCAATGATGCTTCTGAAATAAAAGACTGACTGACTGAAAGAAAGACTGACTGACATGTGGTGTGCAATGTTTTTGGAAATATGCCTTATTATATACAGTCTCTAGAAGTGTATGACGCAAATTTTTTCCCATGATCTAGTGTTAAAAAAGTAAACAAAAATCGCAATAAATTGTTATTTCGCAATACTTAAAAATCGCAATGCCACGCCACCCAAGTATCATGACCCAGCCCTTGTGTGGCCCTATGTTCTCGTGCTCATCACGTTTTACCTGTTTTAAGATCGACATGCGATGAACGTTCAGCGTCAGCGTTACCAACGTTTTCCTATGGAGTTGAGCTGGAGCACTGAAGCCAGACCTAGTGTTGGGCGTAGAGGACAGCTCGGCTTCTCCACATGGATGCTGCACTCAAAGCAATGTTCAAAAATGTCGGTTCATGCTAGGTTGACGCGGACCTCTAGAAGCACGTCCAATCACATTACAGCTTTGTTTGATGTTCTAAAACCAACAGAATCTAAACGCCAACGGCTTTCTTCATTTCTAAACTCAAATGCATGTTTAAAAGCGCTGACTGTTGGCTGGCTGTATTCCCAACACCCAACCTAGACCACATAAAAACCCTGAACTGGCTCCCCTCTTCCCCCACTCCCAGCAGTGATGCAGCACAGGATGTTGCGTGATGCCCAGAAGGCCATGGCTCCATGGCTGCATGGACAGCCTGTCTACGCCCCCATCAGCTCCCACGGCTCCACCCAGGGCCAGCCCCTGTTGTACTCGGGTAGGTCACCTATCAGTTCATGAAGGCATAGTCTGGTGTTTTTCGTTTTGTTTTTTTGCAGTGGTTTCACTGGGCGATATGTGAAAATGTATTATCACGATAATTATGGGTCATTTTACACAAAATCGATACATTTCACAATATCCTTATGAATTCAAAGTACCATTCTAAACAGTCTCACTGAGGGTCATTATGTTGAAGAGTATGGACATTTAAAGTATGGTTCAAACCTCATATTTGATCATCTTAAGGGCATGTCTTCTCATTGTAAATCATTTTATACTATAAAACTGGGTATCACGATAAGTCGTTGTCTTCTATTCATGACGATACAACACTATACAAAGACGATAAATGATAATATTGAATTATTGCCCGGCCCTTAATCATTTCTGCACTCCAGGCTCGTTTTCAGAATATCCGCCTCAGCAGAATTTCACCATGGCACCGATCAGCATGCAGCCAATGCCCCTCCTCCAGCAGCCGCCGCCTCCTCCTGCGCACCACGGTTACCACGGCAACGGCGACATGTACGGCGGCCACCAGGACCCCAACCAGGTGTTGGACTACCTGGAGCACCAGGTGAGGGGCATGGACGTTCCCATGGTGGCGGTGCCATATCCCACTCACCACCTGCCCCCGGCGGGGCAACCCCATCACCCGGCCCAGCCTCTTCCCCAGGGGGTGCCCTTCACGCCAGGGCCCCCCAGCATGCTGTCGGCCCTGGACGAGATGGGCGTGAGAGGGGTGGAGAGGAGGGTGATCACCCTGCCGCCCATTTTCCAGCGGGCTGGGGAGGAGGTCAGGGGGGGCCACCGCATCTCTAGCCAGTCCAGCGGGAGCTCACAGCGTGCGGGAGGCAACGGTGGCAACGACGCCAGAGGGAGACGCCACCACCGTGATGGCCGGGGCTACAGGGAACCCTCCTCGCCCCGCAGGGGGATTCTGAGGGGCTACAGCGACGACTCGGACTGGGAGAGCGGGCGAGGAGGCGGAGGAGGTGCCCGTGGAGGGGTGAGGGATGACCGAGGAAGTTTGGCCGGGAGGAGAGCAGGAGGAGGAGGAGGAGGAGGAGGAGGAGGAGGAGGAGGGAGCAGAGCGCCCCGGCCGAGGGCCCGTAGTCGAGACGATCTGATGGATGAACTGCGCCGCGTCGCCCTGCGGAGGGAGCGGAGCTACTCGCCGCCGGGTCGCAGGGGGTCCTGGAGCTCGGAAGAGGACCTCCGAGGACGGGTGGGCAAAGGGAAGAAGTGGCCAGAGAAACCCCCGAGCTACTCATCCATTGAGAGCCAGCCGGGATACAACAACAACGGCCGGAAGAACTACGACCGCTTCTCCGTAAGATCCTCTAGCAATTACTAACGTGTTCTCTCTCTCTCTTTCTTTCTTTCTTTCTTTCTTTCTTTCTTTCTTTCTTTCTTGCTGTTTCCCACTGCCCATGTCTGTATTGGACTGCTTCTGGTTCCTCGGCTTCCCTTGTACTGACTTTTTCTTCTCTTTACCACTTTGTCTTATAGGATAGAAGCTCACGTACTGCCGTCAGCGTAGTGATTTGAAGCCTATCTTTGTTTTGTCAACAAAGATGACAATGAAGACAGACTGCAGGTACATTGAAGTTTTTGTTTGTTGTGAAATATTGCTAAAGTACTGAACATTTTATTTTATGGACAAATATGTTTTCTTTTTCTTTTTTTACTGAAACGCATTCATTATAACCTTTTTTTATTAGTTTTTTTACAAGCTGGCATTACTAAGGACAACTGTAAAGTTGACCCAATGCCAGTCATTGATGAAATTGTTAGTGAAATGTATAATGTGGTTGTATTTATGTACAATTGTATTCGTACATAGCTTTGTGGGCTTTAATGGTAAATGTATATGATCAACTTTTGGTATTTTTTAATGAAGGCACAATTTGGTGTCTGAAATAACTGTTTTATCCAGCATATTGTCATCGTCATTTCTCAAATAGTTAACAAAATGTGTGTCTACTTTATGACTGTACACTATAATAAATTCTATATAATCATTTAATTCTCTTCAATCTTCTGTCTGAAACTTTTGCGATATTTGAAATAATTGTAACTCCAAACCCAGCTACTTAAATCTTTTTTGTCTTGTTTGTTGTAATGGTAACTTATGAATTGTCAAGAAATATTATCATTTTTAATAAACCTGTGTAGACAACCCAATATAAACGCTTTGATTTTTATACTTGGATATCATTTTAGTAAGCAGTTTCAATATTTGGCCATAAGAGGCCGCCATCAACAGCATAATGCACTTTATGCTTTGTTTTGTGTATAATTGCAACTCCTTTTGGTGTCCACTGTTGACCTTTTTTCTCCTTAATATGTCTATATCTATGTATATCTGCGGTCCTTCATGATATATATTGGGAATTATCCATACAGGGTGGATGTGTTTAAGGCGTTACCTTAGGTTTGGGCTGGACCCCCGCTCCTTGGTAGGGGTGGGGTTGATGGATGTAGGATGAATAATAATAATAATAATAATAATAATAATAATAATAATAATAATAACAATAACAATAATGTACAATTAATAATGACACTGATAAGAAAATACCATTTTATAGCAGTGTGTTGTCCTCGGACCCTGTGACTCTGGTAGTGTCCTATTGGTGTTGCTAAGAAAGGCGGTGCCTCCTACCAGTCATGCTGGACCGCATTTAGTAACCTAACCTTCAACCTCCCGATCCCTGTACCATTAAAGCGGAAGCAGGGCTCCCGGCTCACACGGTCCTGGTCCTGGTCCTGCTCGGAGTATTCACCGCCCGGACCCGGAGTCCACATTCAAGTCGTGTTCAGGTAACGTGTTGATGACTATGGCGACGAGCTAGCCGCCGCTAAGCTACCAGCTAGCACCACAACTCCCACGTCATCAGCGACATTAAAGTGCCATAAAGGATTATTATTATAATAATGTATATAGTGTCATGTTGAGTTTAAATACATGACTGCTGCGATGGCGGCCACCGTTTATGACTGTAGAGAGGGTTTACACTGCAAGCGAGTTGTAATGTTAATGTAACGTAAATATGATGTAACGTAATGTAATGTAAATATAATGTAATGTAAGTGTACTATAATGTAATATCATGTAATGTAAATGTAAGTACTATAATGTAATGTAATGCCATGTAAATATAATGTAATATAATGTAATGTAATGTAAATGTAAGTACTATAATGTGATGTAAATGTCATGTAAATGTGCTCCTGTCCTCCGCAGCCATGAACTCCCTGCCAGGCAGAGCGGTGTGGTCGCTGTGCAGACGCCGTCCTGCGGGCTTCCTCCGGGGCTCCGCGGGCGGCGGGCCGCCCGGCCCCGCGGAGCCGGCCCGCCCCGCGCCCGGCCGGGCGTGTCATGGCGCGGGGGGCCGCCAGGGGAGCGTGAGCACCAAGAAACGGGGCTACGACATCACCAGGAACCCGCACCTGAACAAGGTGGGCTGCTGCTGTGTAATGGAAAAAGCAATAAGAGGAAGTTGAGTCATACTCAACTTTTTCACCTGGTCTCACTGTTGGTATTAACAACAACAAAAGAAGAAGAAACATTTTCCTTGATAGTTGTTACATGGTTAAACATTTATTGGAAAGTAAGAGTCGGGCCCCTGTTTTCCCTCCGTATTGCAATTGCACAGCACAGGTTAATGACTCGGGCTAGACAGGCATGACTTAATGGGTTTAGTGATGTCTGTCTTTAGTGCAGTCCTATAGGATTAACCTTAACCTAACTGAAAGCGGTTCATCTGTTACCGTCACTCTTTCACTAACACTCAAGATTCAAGACTTTTAGGCGTGTCCCCGACGGGCCATTGGTTTTGCTGCAGTAGCAATAAAACCAGACGGCAGGAACTTAAATTGTAAATGCAGGGGGTGGGTACTGTTTTACAGCAGTTTGTTGTACAGTTCAGATATACTTCTGCTGAGTGCCAATACCTTTGCTACTGACCTTCACCACCCTAGTTAATGAGGGATTTTTTTTCCTCCCAACTCGTCATGGACAAGTCTGTGCTGTGTTTGTTCGGCTTCTGGCTACTGGTTCTGTCTGCTGTTCACTGTTAACAATTGCCTTGTAGAGCCCGGCATTAAACCCATTCAAACTGGAATAGAGGGTGCCATTGGCAAATCCCTACTCTTTCTTACCGAAACTACAGCTTACTTGGTAGTTGCTGGCGAGTACATGATGGATTTGATAAATATATGTGTTCTAGATGTGATGTGAACCCTTTGTGACTAGTGCTGTAGTGCAGGTCAGTGTTTGCTAGCATATTCGAACGGACAGGAAATGGGAAGGGAGAGTGAGATAGCAGAAAGGAAGGCATGGGACTAGAGTTGGGGAGGCACTGCAGACCCCCCTACTATTGGATAGAATTAATAGCTACAACACACACACACACACACACACACACACACACACACACACACACACACACACACACACACACACACACACACACTCTTCCAGATCACCCTGTTGGAGACATGCCAGCGGTGGACAGGAGTAGCAGCCCTGCCTTCACCCAGCCAGCAGGGGTCGGAGGTCCAGCAGTTTTTCCAATCTTCTCTTTATGACCGGGTCACAGCTGCCACTTGCTCAAATTGCTGGTGGTCCGCCAAGGTTTCCCAAATAAAATCAATAAAATCATTATCTGTCAGCGGAGGGGTGTATAGCGAGAGGTGTAAGTGTGGGGGTGTGGAAGTGAGGAAAGCAAAAATCCAATAGACCAGAGTGGATGTCTTTGGGTGTGGCAGCTGGAGCCCCCATGACTAACTCATGAGTCATTGCCCACTTTGTGGTTTCTCTAGTATTTCCCTTTTGGGTTTGTATTTTACTTTGTGGGTAGTGGCTAAGGAAGTAGAGCTGGTTGTCCTGAAGGTTGCTGGTTCGATTCCTGGCTCCTCCTAGCTCAGTGTCGAGGTGTCCCTCAGCAAGACACCCTAACTGTCTGAATGGGTGAATGCAGGGGCGGACTGGGAACAAAATTCGGCCCGGGCAATTTTCTCCTGGACTGGCCCGGGGGGGTGCACGATTGTCGACGGGGGGGCGCGATTGTCAACGGGGGGGGTTACGCGCGATCATAACACACCCCGGACCTACAACCAACGGGGGTGCGCGCGGTCGTAACACGCCCCGGATGTACAACGACATATTATGACAGTCCTGGACCGGCCCAAAAATCTGGACCGGCCCAAAAATGTGCATCGGCCCACCGGGCATTTGCCCGGTATGCCCGATGGCCAGTCCGCCCCTGGGTGAATGTGAGGCAATAATTGTAAAGTGCATTGAGTGGCCACCGGTCTGAAAAGCACTCTATAAATGCAGTCCATTTTAGCCTTTCTTTAAATACGGGGTTTGCCAGAGGCTGTATCCTTGGTGACCCCTTCTTCCTCCTTGTCTGGCCTGTAGGGTATGGCCTTCACCCTAGAGGAGCGTCTCCAGCTGGGCATCCACGGCCTGCTGCCCCCCTGCTTCCTCTCGCAGGATGTCCAGGTGCTGCGTGTGATGAAGAGCTACGAGACGCGGAGCAACCCCCTGGACAAGTGAGCAGCAGCACCCCCCATAGGGGTTGTACATCACAACGTCACATCGTAATGACCGCCTCCATTTTGGAAGCATAGGCGCATTGGAATGTTAGTTATTATGTTGGTAGTAATGGTTTTTTGGTCATAGTTTAGTAATTCATTGTGAAATGATTTGTCATTATGGGGAGACATGGTTTGAAACTGCCACCATGTTTCTCATGTGAGACGTGGCAAAACAAAGTTTTCATTAACCAAGGTTACGGTATATTTACGTGGGTTTAGGATTTTACAGTACTACAACTCTGAGTCCTCTCAATGGTGGAGTTTCTCCAACAAAAACTCCCATGATGCATTATGATGTACAAGCCCTTTACCCCCATCATCATCTCCATCCGAAAGCGTAACTAAATACACTGGCTTCTCTACTCTTTCTTTTCTTATTTTTCGGGAGGAGGTTGAACATTTTGATCAACTTAGGAATCGTAGAGGATACTCATTTACAGATGGTAACAGATTTATTGCATTGAGTTGTTATTGCATAAGCGTTTCCTTTCAAGTTCCTCTAGAGAGGAAACTGCTCACATGACCATAGTGAGACTAGCCTGGTTCCGCCCGCCTCCGTACTTCCGCTCAATTTTCATTTCACTTCAGTACTAGGTCTGGGAGTGCTGTATGTTAGAACAATGTCTTTTCCCTCAAGTTTGTCCTTCCAATCAGCGAACAGGAGGCGCGGCCTGAGAACAGTGACGTATAGGTCGTGCCCAAACCCGACACGATCGAAGCAGCGTATTAGCAATGACAAGACCCAGCTTCGACAGTTGACTGCAAGCATTATCTTGGTCTTTACTATCAAAGATTAATTTAGAATGACCCTATGTTCCTAGAACTCTTAAATTGGATGAACAAAGCCTGCAGCAATCGCTAACAGACATCTCCACACAACCCTATGCTCACTGCATCTGCCGTTTGTATATAGTGTACTGCGCGCAACGTGGTTTCCGGCGCATGAAATACGTCACGACCAAACGTTAGCGATTGGTTAAGGCAGATCCAGAGTGGCACTGGGCAGAGCCAATAGGTTTTAAACTTCAACAGCACCCGCCTTCAAGTGAGAAATCGTTTGTCTCTATAGCAGTTCTAGACCATGAGTATGAATGAAATGAGTACGAAGGTCTAGTTAGGACTAGGCTATAGTGAGACATGTTTTCTTGAAAATCTGCAACTGAGTTAGACCACGACTCCAAACTGCCCAAATATTTGCGGAAAAACTTGGAGTGGGGAAGAGCAATCAGGACGAACATTGGTACAGTGTGAGCTGGCCCACAGTGTAAACAGGCGGAGCATGACACATACCATTGGCATCTCGGTAGCTTGGCAACGACCACTACACACACACACACGTAAGAGTTTCCTACAGGAGACATTTTTTTCCTTTTTACTTATTCTCCCGCTTAAATTGTGAAGCCATAGTTTTGAAACAAAAGGAGTATGGACACTATTACATGTACTCCCCTCATTTCAGTTCCCTAAATCCCTGACATTATTTATTTTCATTTCCCCTCCCAGGTACATTCTGCTGATGACTCTCCAGGACAGGAATGAGAAGTTGTTTTATCGTTTGCTGACCTCCGACATTGAGGAGTTCATGCCCATTGTTTACACTCCCACGGTGGGGCTGGCCTGTCAACAGTACGGCCTGGCGTTCAGGAGGCCAAGGTGGGAAACCTATATTTACTGTATAAGTACTGTATATATGTACAGTACTAGTAACCTTCCTTTCATTCACAGTTGTATTAGGTGTCATTATGGACTTTAGTAAAGATTTACAATGTTTTGTTAAATGTACGTGTTGCAAGGAAAAAATGCTTAACTTTGACACATGCCTTCCCTAAAACCTATATTTGATGATGTGTTCAATTGTTTTACTTTCAAAATTGTATTTATTTTCATGGTTATTATTGATTATTACTACTACTTTTTTTACAGAGGACTTTTTATCACTGTACATGACAAAGGTCACCTTGCCTCCGTGCTCAACTCATGGCCTGAAGAAAACATCAAGGTACCCACATATCCCAGTTCCCACACCACTCTGCTCTTGTGAATTGGTCTTTTGTTACCATCTACTTCATCAGACTACAAGAGTGATGTTCAGAGGCACTGTAGTCATGTGGTGCTTCTGGGTGTGATTGGAGGATAAAAGTAGTTTACAAACTGAAGCCAGCTCCAGAAAGTCACATAAGTCTGATGTCAAGATCCAACTCAATCCAGTTTCATTACCATGACCTCATTGGTTTAGATCTTGTGGATACAAAATGTTATTATACATACGTTGTAATTTTCTGCTTTTCTGTTAGTATTTTTGTCAGAAAAATGTAATTTTTAACTTTTATTACATTTAGAAAATATGTAGTCATTAATATTAATAATACACACACTTATATACAATCTGACAGTGACTGTCAGATTGTATATCCATCCAACAGTCAGATTAAAATTATTAGGTATTCAAGGGATAGTTGTGATTTTTAGAAGTGGGGTTGTATGAGGTACTTCAGTGTATTACCTCTCTTTAATATACTACTCACCCTCTCTGGGGTTGTATGAGGTACTAATCTAGAGTCAATGTATACTACAGTAGAAGGTATTTATCTACAGTCAGTGTATTACCTACAGTAGAAGGCGGTCGGCGTGCCCCCAGTTTGGAGAAGCAGACCGCTGTACCAGCACAGACGCTAAGCAATGTACTGCTGTGAACGGGGTCGGCATCGAAACGTATTTTAGCTGCCTAAAAAAAGGCCCACCTAAAAAAATCTATCAGTTGAAGTGTACGCTATGTAAGTAATATGCTCACCACTTTACCTTGCCGTCAGACAGCACTTTCCTCTGGCACTACATTTTCTCAACCGTAGAACTTCTGTATTCCTACGCATAAGCGCAAATGTGCCGCACACTGTACTACACCGCCCGCAGATCAGCTGTTTGGGGCGAAAGTGTTGTTGTGCCGCTTATGTGTAGGAATACAGAAATTCTATGGTTGACAAAATGTAGTGCAGAGGAAAGGGCTGTCTGACGGCAAGGTAAAGCGGTGGGAATATTACTTATATTGCGTACACTTAAACTGATATTGTTTTGTTTTTACTTGCATTGAACTGGTTGAAACCTGCAGATACCCTGTTCACCTCTTCATGTTGTTCATGTCTCCATCCAGGCTATTGTGGTGACAGACGGTGAGCGTATTCTTGGTCTGGGCGACCTGGGCAGCTATGGCATGGGCATCCCCGTGGGGAAGCTCGCCTTGTACACAGCCTGTGGGGGGGTGAAACCCCAGCAGTGTCTGCCTGTGCTCCTAGATGTCGGCACTGACAACCAGGTACAGATGCTCAGTGGTTCCAGCTGCTCCCTTTGCCTGGTTCCAACATTACATTCAAGATTCAATACTTGCCTCATGACAGAACAACAGACAATCACAGCGTAACATTCAAGACACATAATGAGATTTTAAAAAAGTTTTACATAATTTCATGGTTGTGAACATTATGTCAACCTTGCATACATTCATGGATGTAAGATATTGACAGTCCAAGAGGAAAGTCTAGTGCAAAATAAGAATGAAATATCAGGGGCTTTAAAATACAGAAGTAGTTAGTGCTTTGCTTTCGTACCCTTGATCCCTGCTGGTTCTGAGATACAGGGTCTATGAGTGGTACTTGGCTCGGCGTGGATTTCCACCAAGCCAATCAGCGTCTTGACTTAAAAATAAGCTCCATGTGATCATAGCAGGCCAAAAACACGTCTCCTGTTGCAAATAGTTTGGATTCTCCCTTTTAAAGTATCTTTTAAGTATGGATTCTGCCATTGATTCTGCTGTTTTGAAGAAACCATATCACTCTAAAATCAACAACAGAGAGCAACGTGATTTGGACTTCGTGATTGGTTGATGTGGAAGCTAGTCTGACTCACCGGTTGTAGGTTGTTGATATAATCCTGCCATTGGGCGAGTCCCCGTCGCTTCGTCCAATGTGGCGTTTTCTTTTGTGGGGATTTAGCCATTTAATGTCGAGGCTCGCCTCGGCATTAAATGTTCCACCAAAACAAGTTCCCCCCACCCCCCCTGACACTATTTTGCAAGAGCACTGTCGCTGCATCCTGGGCTTAGTGCCGCCCAAGACAATTGGGATTGTTTTAAAGAACTACATACAAGATGAGTTTTTTTTCCCCCTATATAATATGCTACGGTAAAAGACAATTCTGTATTTACATTATCAGAATAAATGGGTAAAATCTCTTGCAAGTCCAACTAACACAACTATCACAAAAGTATTAATTTAAAACCAGTCCAAGAGTCCAAGAGAGAGCGCAGTAGAGCAGTCTGTGTTGGGTGAGGTATGGGTGGCGGCCATGTTGGAGAATATCATGTGAATGAGGTCACGTTTTATCTGTCCAATCAGGCACTTATTGATGACCCCTTGTACATTGGATTGAAGCACAAGAGGGTTCGAGGCAAAGAATACGATGACCTCATCGAAGAGTTCATGCAGGCCGTGACGGACAAGTGAGTAAAGAGACGCCAGTGAACTAATGCCGTGTTCACAGCAAACGCAAAGCGAATTTTCACCTTGCGTTACTCGCACAAGTTTGACCGCGGGATCATTTGTGTTTACTCTGGCTTTCGTGATGTGAATTTTCCACTCAAGATGAAAAATGTAAACTCAAGCAAACTCAAGCCCGGCCCGATTTCACGTCTTTGCATTGACTTTGTATGAAATCGTGCTATGTGAAAAGTGCACTTTGTGGTGTCCTGCTTACTGACAGGGAAACCCTGTCTTCCACACAGGTATGGCATGAACTGTCTCATTCAGTTTGAGGACTTTGCCAACAGCAACGCTTTCCGCATCCTTAAAAAATACCGCAACCGTTACTGTACTTTCAATGACGACATCCAAGGTAACGTCCACAGCATCCACATGTGGTTTTTAAAGGCACTGTGATCAGTTGAGAACATTTTGCAGTGTTTCTGAGAATACAGATAATGACAAAGCTCCAGTATGTGATCCATTTTTTTACGCTAATTCAATTCATATTTTGACTTAATATTGTCCGAGATATTGCAACACATTTAGTTTTTGTTTTTTTCTCAGTATGTGATCCATTTATTGGGTGATTGATTCATTTGAGTTTAAATTTATCAGCACATTCATTTGTTTTTTGTTTTTAGGCACTGCATCGGTAGCTGTTGCTGGGATCTTGGCTGCTTTGAAAATCACTAAAAACACACTTGCAGACCACAAATTTGTGTTCCAAGGGGCGGGAGAGGTAAACTATGAATAATTCAACTTTTTAATTTCTATTCCTGTGTAACTATCGATACGTTGTTCTTTAAGCCTGTCTCCACATCACTGAATTAAGCAAAACTTGTTGGGGGTTCCAAGCCATCAGTTAACCCACCTAGCTGGGAATACAATTATAATTAATTGCTTTTCCTTGTGCTGCAAGGGGAACCGTGCTCGCTCTTTTCTAATATAAGAGAGTATTGCTTCATATGAGTTGTGGAAAAATCAACTGTTTCTGCAAAAAAATGTCTACCAAGCCAATCAGCGTTTTGACTTAAAAATAAGCCCCATGTGACCATAGCATGCCATAATTGCGACATCTCCTGTCGCAAATTTAAAAAATGGACAATTGGCTCCATGCTCCTGTCTTCTATTAGAGAATAGCCGCGTCAGATGGTTCCCTTTAAAGTCTGTGTAAACCAAAAGTAAATGTGTTTAGAGTGTGTCACACTATAGAAAAATGTGCTATTAACCACCCAGCCAAATTTGAATGATTAAAAAAGTCGCCAAGTATATCATATGAAAAATGAGCATTATTCAAGGGGTGCACGGGGGTTAACAGTTTGACTAATAACTGTCAAACTGTTAACTGTCAAACTGTTAACTGTCAAACTCGCGATGACAAGCAGTTACGACAGCGTGACAAACTACACTGTGGTTGTTAGGGGCGGGCAATAATAAGGGGTAGCTTGTTACGTCATCATGTACCCTTTAAGCCCCGTCCATAAAATCCTGAACATGAAAAATAGAAAAAGCGGTCTAACTTCACAATTCAACATTAAATGGTTATATAGTTGTTTCACAGTTTTCATCCATGACTTTCTAACGGGTGTAATGTGTTTAAAAACACATCTCAGAATTTGCTTTACACACTCTTTAAGAATGAGAAATCGTGGTTTAAAAACGTCCCTTCTCTTTCCCAGGCGGCGCTAGGTATTGCCAACTTGCTCCTGATGGCGATGACCAAAGAGGGCGTGCCGAGAGAAGAAGCCGCCAAGAGGATCTGGATGGTTGATTCCAGAGGTCTTATCGTGAAGGTAATGTCATCTTTCTAAACATACTTGTAATTTTTTTAAATTATCTTGAATTACCGTATTGGTCCGACTATAAGACGACCCTGATTATAAGAAGACCCCCCCCCCTTTTTCAAGACTTATTTTTGTAAAAAGAGTTTTTGAAGACCAAATCTTGTTTGTATAAAGAAAAAAAGTGTTTTACATCTTTTAAATAAAATTAAATGTAATCACATTTGTAAATGAATGACTTATGGTATTTAAATACCATAAAAATGAAAAAAACTGTAGTTTATTGGTATTTCTAATACCAATTAGGCTATCCATCTCAAAGTGAAAGAACCATGTAGCCTATCAAAATTTAAATAACTGCATTAACCATCGAAGTGAAGTCTAATTGTAGAACAGCGCCATCTATTGTTGTGAATGTATATTGACATTTAAAAGTCTAGACCCCGAATATAAGACGACCCCATGTATTTCCAGGAAAAAAACCTTATATTCCGACCAATACGGTATATCGTTCCTGTCCTGCAGTGCCCGTTCAAAACGTGCCTGTATGGAACGGAAAACAAATTTGCTTGGCCTCTGGTATTGCTGCTTGCAGCTTTTCTCGAGCACCACTGATACAAACAACTTCGCGCTCGGGTCCTCAGCAAAACACGCACCAAGTGTGAAGTCGATCGGACGAACGAAAAAATCAAAGGCCAGACAGACAGACAGACAAACGGAGACTTCTTCCATTTTAGTTGTTTAGTTGTTAGATGTTACTAAAGACAGTTGACTCATTGCAGGGGAGAGGCAATCTGAACCACGAGAAGGAGGAGTTTGCTCACGATCATCCTCATGTGAAGACCTTGGAGGAGGTGGTGCACACCATCAAACCAACTGCCATCATTGGTGAGGCTGGCCCCGTGTTTTATCAGTCAATCGGTTCAACCCTTTTAGTGGAAGTGTGCCGATTCCCACCACACACATAGGATGTTGAAACACACGGTGTGTGGTGTGAATCCCCAAACCCCATAACTTATATAACTTTCAAAGATGAGTACCCAACTGGTAACATGTATTACCATGTTGGAAAGAGATTGGTAAACAAGAAAAGCAATGACATTTCCCCTCCAGCATTAATTAATTAAAAACAACTAGTAAAAAACAACTACCGAAATGCTATCCCAATGCCCCTGTGTTGAATTGTACTGGGTTTCAAACCTTCCAAGCTACTCTCTGCTGCTCTCTGACCTTGATGTTCCTGATATGTGCTTCCTGTACGGTGGCCATGTTGTTCTACAGGAGTGGCAGCCATTGCTGGAGCTTTCACCGAGAGCCTCATCAAAGCCATGGCGACCTTCAACGAGCGACCAATCATCTTTGCCCTGAGCAACCCAACCAGCAAGGCCGAGTGCACGGCAGAGCAGTGCTACCAGCTCACAGAGGTAATGCGCCGTCTTGTTCCTCAGCTTCACTCTAACATTGTACACATTGAATTATTTCCCACAGGGTCCAAGATTTTTTTATTGTATGATGTGTCTACTAATGGGCGTAGTTATTTCTGGTGGAACACTTTAGGCATGCACCGCCTATCAGCTGACGGCTAACGCGGTCCAAACAAACGCATGTACACTAATAGGCGGTCAAGTCCATCTCTCTCACACACACACACACACACACACACACACACACACACACACACACACACACACACACACACACACACACACACACACACACACACACACACACACACACACACACACACACACACACACACACACACTTTGTGAAATTAAGAGCTGAGCTGGATTTCACCCACCACCATCCCAGCCTCCACCTGCTTTGGTTCTGCTCTGTATTGTATGTCACCTACACAATGTGTTGAGTAACCTGATATACCCCATGGGGGGGGGGGATTGTATAGTGCTCCCTGTTGTCAAATATTGTTATGCTGTATCTGAGGTCTATATAGAGCCCGACCGATTTATCGGTGGGCCGATGTTATTGGCCTATATTAGGCATTTTCCAAACTATCAGTATCGGCATTTATAATGGCCGATAAATTAATATTTTAAAAAATGTTATGAGTGTTGCTGTTGCATAGTTTGTCCACCAGGGGGCACTCTAACACAACAAACTCTACAACCAGCTGATCCAGCCAGAGTCCGGCAGAGCATTATCCACATGGTGAAGTGTGTTCACTGCATTATCCTATTATTTTAGCGAGCACTCATAAATAACTACATATAACTAATGTTAGGGAAATCTGTTTATGTTTTGTTACGCATTTCTGGAATTTCTTTTTTAAATATATATATTGGCCGATATATCGGAATATCAGATTTTTAAATCACCAAATATTTGTATCGGTATTAAAAATCCCGTATCGGTCGGGCTCTACTATATGACATGCTTTAAATCCCACAGCAGGGAGTGCCCTAATAGAGTGGAACCGTATCGCCAAACGAGAGTGTATTACCATGTCATAGTAAACAAATAGTTGAAACTATTACATGAGTGATTTCTGACAGAACTTGTAGAACTGGTTCTCAATTACCTTAATGCCTCATTAAAGGTCTAGTGGTGACCAGTGGTTCTTAAACTATTTGTACTAAAGTACCCCCTCTAAGACATTTCTTCAGCCAAGTACCCCTTTCACCAGCACAAAACATTTTGAAAATGAATATATGACATTGAAAATGAATATAAATAATGTATGTGTAAATATGTGTGCATGTTGTTTGGTGTAAACATGAACTTTAAATGGGTGAGGCAAATGCATATTTTAGTGAGAAACATGGGAACATGTCATTGGAAATATTTACCAAACTTGTACTAAGGTGTAATTATTTTACAATGGTTCATAACCAATATGAACACAACAACAAAAAAAATGAAAAACGAACAACGAGACAAGTTCTTTGTTTCCAACTTGAATGTGCCCCCTCACGGCTGTGAGTCCTAGCTGCGTTCAATGAAAGGTCAAACAATACACTAGTATTATCCATGTCTGTACTGACGTTGATGTCTTCTCGTGGTCTGGTCCTTTGTTAGGGCCGGGGTATTTTCGCCAGCGGCAGCCCCTTTGACAAAGTGACATTGGCCGACGGCCGCACCTTCTACCCGGGCCAGGGCAACAATGCCTACATCTTCCCCGGCGTGGCTCTGGGGGTCATAGCTGCCCGCGTGCGCCACATATCAGACGACATCTTCCTGACCACCGCAGAGGTGATATTTATTTATTTATTTTGTAGTTTGTTTGTTTTAACCTTTTTTTTGTATAGAAATCCTGACATTTCTACTCGCATCATAACAATGCGTATGAAGAATTTGAGTCTGACTAAATATCTACCAACTGCAAAACTGACCAAAATGTATATATTTTGTTGTAAAGTATAATATACTCCCCCTGGTGGAGGTTTAAGTACTCTGTCTAAACAACATTTGTCGTGCTTACCATTCCCACTCTGAGCTTCTGCTTACTACTTCTGCTTCTTCCACTGACCTCTTCTGTTCCTGTGGGTCTCTGGTCTCTCAGGCGATCGCCGACATGGTAACGGAGGAGAACTTGGCTGAGGGAAGACTCTATCCCCCTCTCAACACCATCAGAGAGGTGTCCTTCAAGATCGCAGTCAAGGTGAAACAAATATTTCCCTGACCCCCCCCTCACCTCTCCATGTTCCTATCGATTCTGTCCTATCAGCAAAATATCAAGAACTTTTATTCTCCCCGTTGTGACTTTCTCATTGATTTCCTCCTACTTCATTCCCGCGTTCTTCCTCTGGTCAACTAGGTGGTCAAATATGCGTACACACACAACATCGCCTCGGTGTATCCCGAGCCCAAGGACAAGGAGGCCTTCGTCTTGTCGCACATCTACAGCCCCGACTACGACTCCTTCTCCCTTGACACCTACAGCTGGCCGCAGGAGGCCATGGAGGTTCAGGATGTGTGAGGGAGACCACCTGCTCTTCTCAACACCACAACCGCCACTGCCCAGGTCGGCTCAGATGGACGTCAGATGCTGCAATGTCCCACACAACAAGCTAAAGCTAGAGCTGTAGCATGTAGCTGTGTGGGCCCCACCTCTCATATAATGAAGTAACACACAGGTTAGAAAACCCAGCTATCTTCTACAGCATGTTTTCTGGATGCTGAGTTTCTCTAGCAGCCTGCCTTCTTCCTTGTTTTTGTGTTGTCCAATTTGGTGTTTCAATATTAAGTATCAAAGTTGCTTTCTTTTATTATTGCTGAATATAGTTTTGCATTAGCGGTGCTATGCGTTTGTACCTGTACTGGGAAATATCAACTGCTGCTGTATTAGCATGTCCTGCCAAAAAGTACCGTAACGTACCGACACTCCCTTCTCCTGAAAAGGTTTGTGCTTCTGAAGGTATAACTCTATGCGGTCTATTTGCAATGCACACATAAATATAGCATAACGCACAAATGCTCATAGTGCCTGCAAAGGTCTACCCCCCACCTCAGGACTGAAGTATCTTGTGTTTTGCAGAGTTCATTTAATGACAGTCTTTGCGTATTCGCTTTATTTTAACACTCTGTCCAAGACAATGCAAACGACACATCACATACATACAAGACGGTGAAACCCTTTCCGCTCCATTTTCATGTTATTTAGTTCCAGGGCTGCCAGAGTTGTTATTCCAGACCCTGTATTGAACAGCTCCTACCTGATGAGTCCAAAGCACTCGATGTCTGTGTACAATGTCAACGTGACGTAGCCTTGGAGTGTCCTTACCCGTATTGTTCCACTGATTGAGATGTTGTGGTGTTTTTATAGTCCAACTTATAGTCCTTTATAGGTTAGTTTTGTACCAAGCTTTCTGTGTTTTTGCCAACGTTTCTGAAGTGAACCGTGGCTTTCCATCCTGCCGGATGAGATAACGGGATTCTGTGCTCAGCACTTGCACACCTTGGGGAGGGTTTGTTTCTAGTTTTAACGAGGGAAGGTTTTCAAAGGGAATGAAATGTAAAGGAAAAAAATACAATAAATATTGGTCAGAACTGAGTGTGTTATTTCTTGAGGTGGTTGTCATATGAGGCTGTTGTATTGTGACACTACAGGGTGTCACACCACCACCACCATAGCTAATCTGCTACCACCAATAGTAGCTATAGTAGCTATTCTGCACATGTGGAGAACATACACAGCTCCACACAGAAAGGTATGGAGAGAGAGCGTGAGAGAGACTGGCTGACATGGTTCACCTTATAAACATAGGCCAAATATACAGGCTAAACCTGCACAGGTGCATCACATCAGCTGACAACCCTCTCAGCCCTGCCCACTGGCTCCCTGCCCACATATGCAGGAGAACCAGCAGACAGCGAGAGAGGGTTGTCACTATTCAAGGCAAATATCTATCACATATCCCAAACTGCAAACTTACCTGTATGGTAAGTACTCGGGGAACATGCCTACAAATGGACGCTACCAGTAATGGCTTTGGCTGCATTTTGTCAAGGTTACATAAGGTGCCCTTTTGTATATAAAACAAAGACATTCATCAATTTGGATGGAAATGTTTCACTGTTTACAAAGGTTGACTGGACTTGGATGCTACTTGGATGCCATCATTCATCCCAACAAGCCATGTTGTGGAAAAACACAATGAGCGCTATAATTTATCTAGACTACTGTACCTTCCAACAGAATAGCATAGAAGGCCCATTTCAGAATACAGAAAACCAGACGAGAAGCGCTGCGGTTTCATTTGACATAATTTTACAGATTGCATAAAAGGTTCACATCATTAAATGGACCCTTTTTCACAGAGGCATCAATCATAGGATAAACACAGGTGTCACTCATAACACGTGTCTCTGATGTACCAGGGCATGGGTAGTAGACTAAACTAGAAAATTTCCTCTGGGGAAATTTTGAAAGGGCCACGGGGGCAACTGCCGGAGTGTGTACATTATGATGACATTCTTCAGAGATTTCAAACAATTATTGACGTACTCACACATCAAGCGGACCTACAGTCCCTAGGGGAAAAAAAGAAGTCATAATGCGCTCATTCTGACCCACACACGTACTCAAAAGGTTGAGCAAGTTGTCCACTGACCATAAGGTCAGCGGTTCAATCCCCGGCCCTCACAGTTGAAGTGTCTTTAAGCAAGACATTAAACCCATATTGTGCATACTGCAGTGTTTTGGTCCATAATGCCGTTTCAATCAACACTGCTCTGATCAATATTAATACATTATGCTCAGCTCAAGATGTGCTCTACCTCTGTGTGCATGTGTAACTGATAGTTACCTGTGTGTTGTTGTTTGTGTGTGTCTGTGTATGTGTATCTGTAATCACATGAAACTTTGTGTTTGTGTGTGGGAGAGGAGTGCGCGCATACGCGTGCAATGTGTATGTTACCTGTGTTTTGGTGTCTGTGTGTCTGTAATTGTAATCACATAAAGTTACCTGTGTGTGTGTGTGTGTGTGTGTGTATCTAATCACATGAAGCATGTGTGTGTGGGAGTGTGGGAGAAGAATGCGCGCATACGCGCACATGTGTATGTTACCTGTGTTGTCTTCGTTAACTGTGTGTGTGTGTGTGTGCGTGTGTGTGTATCTGTAATCACATAAAGTCACCTGTGTGTGTGTGTGTGTGTGTGTGTGTGTGTGTGTGTGTGTGTGTGTGTGTGTGTGTGTTGGTGTGTGTGGTTGTGTTTCACAGAAACTTGACATAAATAAATAGGAGACAGGGGTCAGCAGCAGATTAACAGAAGAAATATCAGAGGCCGACACTGGATTTACACCGGGGACGTCTGCGTCGGCTGCGTCCTCTACCCTGCGTCAATTTCCACCGGACGCGTTACGGCAGCGTAGCGGCTGGATTCGCGGGATCACGCGAGAACTACAAGACCACGCGAGAATCAGGAGATCACGCGATAATTTGTAGATGTCAATATAGAACAAACAAATAAAAGGTTAAGGCCGCAGTATACTCGCCGTTCCCAAGCTGTCGCGCGACGTTGTGACGTCAAAATGACGTAGATCTCGCCGGCGCGACAGGATTTTGGCCCGAACGCGCCGCGTCGCGCACAGCTCCTTTTTTTTCAGCGGCGCGCGACAAAGTGGAAACAGAAACACGGACGAGTTCGAAGGCACATTGTAATGCGCCTTATTGCTAAGGCTTCTTTCTTTATTTGTTCTGTTTTATTGTGTGGTGTATGCCTATATGTATTCGCTAATAAACCGTGGTTTTATGTAAGTGCTGTCTACTGTTGTTGTGGTCAAAGACGAGTGGAATTACGTGGCTGAAAAACTATCTCAAAGCGGCAGTAAGTTATAAAATAAAAGTATATAGGCTAAGATAATCACTAAGTTATTAAGATGGATGCTTACAAACACTTCATATGAGAACTGCTGCCATACACTGGACTGTTGATGGCTGACCAGATGGGGAAGTGATGTAGAATAATGTCGCGGCCACCAGCGCGAGTATAAATAGTTACCGTCCTCCCGTGACGTCACATTGTCGCGCGACAGCTTGGGAACGGCGAGTATACTGCGGCCTTAACTTTGCCTTTCCGAAGTTGACTTGCAGTTGCTTTGTCTGTCAGAAGTTGATTTGCTGTTGATTTGGTCATTTTTCCTAGATTTGTGTGCTTCTACCATGAGTTGGTAGGCTATATAGTAAATGTTGGAGTGGTGATGGGGGTGGGGAGCAGCATAGATTGACAGTTGACACGTATGGCCAGGAGAAGAAAACAAGGATGCCGAGCTGGTGTTCAGCTATCCATCCATCCATCCATCTTCTTCCGCTTATCCGGGGTCGGGTTGCGGGGGCAGCAGCCTAAGCAGGGAAGCCCAGACTTCCCTTTCCCCAGCTACTTCGGCCAGCTCTTCCTGGGGGATCCCGAGGCGTTCCCAGGCCAGCCGAGAGACATAGTCTCTCCAGCGTGTCCTGGGTCTTCCCCGGGGTCTCCTACCAGTGGGACGTGCCCTGAACACCTCACCAGGGAGGCGTCCGGGAGGCATCCTAACTAGATGCCCGAGCCACCTCATCTGGCTCCTCTCAACGCGGAGGAGTAGCGGGTCTACTCCGAGCTCCTCCCGGATGACCGAGCTTCTCACCCTATCTCTAAGGGAGAGCCCAGCCACCCTGCGGAGGAAGCTCATTTCGGCCGCTTGTACTCGCGATCTCGTTCTTTCGGTCATTACCCAAAGCTCATGACCATAGGTGAGGGCAGGAACGTAGATCGACTGGTAAATCGAGAGCTTTGCCTTTCGGCTCAGCTCCCTCTTCACCACGACGGATCCGTGCAGAGTCCGCATTACTGCAGACGCCGCACCGATCCGCCTGTCGATCTCCCGCTCCATCCTCCCCTCACTCGTGAACAAGACCCCGAGGTACTTGAACTCCTCCACTTGGGGCAGGATCTCATCCCCGACCCGGAGGGTGCACTCCACCCTTTTCCCGGTTGAGGACCATGGACTCGGACTTGGAGGTGCTGATTCTCATCCCGACCGCTTCACACTCGGCTGCGAACCTGTCCAGCGAGAGTTGGAGGTCACGGTCTGATGAAGCCATCAGGACCACATCATCCGCAAAAAGCAGAGACCCAATCCTGAGGTCACCAAACCGGACCCCCTCAACGCCCTGGCTGTGCCTAGAAATCCTGTCCATAAAAATTACGAACAGGATCGGTGACAAAGGGCAGCCCTGGCGGAGTCCAACCCTCACTGGAAACAAGTCCGACTTATAACCGGCAATGCGGACCAAGCTCTGACACCGGTCATACAGGGAACGGACAGCCCGTATTAGGGGGTCCGATACCCCATACTCCCGGAGAACCCCCCACAGGACTCCCCGAGGGACACGGTCGAATGCCTTCTCCAAGTCCACAAAGCACATGTGGACTGGTTGGGCAAACTCCCATGCACCCTCAAGGATCCTGCAGAGGGTGTAGAGCTGGTCCACTGTTCCACGGCCTGGACGAAAACCACATTGCTCCTCCTGAATCCGAGTTTCGACTATCCGACGGACCCTCCTCTCCAGCACCCCTGAATAGACCTTACCAGGGAGGCTGAGGAGTGTGATCCCCCTGTAGTTGGAACACACCCTCCGGTCCCCCTTCTTAAAAAGAGGGACCACCACCCCAGTCTGCCAATCCAGGGGCACTGCCCCCGATGTCCACGCGATGCTGCAGAGTCGTGTCAACCAAGACAGCCCCACAACATCCAGGGCCTTAAGGAACTCCGGGCGGACCTCATCCACCCCCGGGGCCCTGCCACCGAGGAGCTTCCTGACCACCTCGGCAACCTCAGCCCCAGAGATAGGAGGGCCCACACCCGAGTCCCCAGGCCCTGCTTCCTTACCGGAAGGCGTGTCGGTGGGATTGAGGAGGTCTTCGAAGTATTCCTTCCACCGATCCACAACGTCCCGAGTCGAGGTCAGCAGCGCACCGTCTCCACCATACACAGTGTTGACGATGCACTGCTTCCCCCTCCTGAGACGCCGGATGGTGGTCCAGAACCTCTTCGAAGCCGTCCGGAAGTCGTTCTCCATGGCCTCACCGAACTCCTCCCATGTCCGGGTTTTTGCCTCGGTAACCGCCACAGCTGCGCTCCGCTTGGCCTGCCGGTACCTGCCTGCTGCCTCCGGAGTCCCACAGGCCAAAAAGGTCCTATAGGACTCCTTCTTCAGTTTGACGGCATCCCTCACCGCCGGTGTCCACCAGCGGGTTCGGGAATTGCCGCCACGGCAGGCACCGACCACCTTGCGGCCACAGCTCTGGTCGGCCGCCTTAACAATGGAGGCACGGAACATGGCCCACTCGGACTCAATGTCCCCCGCCTCCCCCGGTACATGGTCAAAGCTCTCCCGGAGGTGGGAGTTGAAGCTCTCTCTGACAGGAGACTCTGCCAGACGTTCCCAGCAGACCCTCACGATACGTTTGGGTCTGCCAGGTCTGACCGGCATTCTCCCCCACCATCGCAGCCAACTCACCACCAGGTGGTGATCAGTTGACAGCTCCGCCCCTCTCTTCGCCCGAGTGTCCAAGACATGCGGCCGCAAGTCCGACGACACGACTACAAAGTCGATCATCGAACTGCGGCCTAGGGTGTCCTGGTGCCAAGTGCACATATGGACACCCTTATGCTTGAACATGGTGTTCGTTATGGACAATCTGTGACGAGCACAGAAGTCCAATAACTGAACACCACTCGGGTTCAGATCGGGGGGGCCGTTCCTCCCAATCACACCCCTCCAGGTCTCACTGTCGCTGCCAACGTGAGCGTTGAAGTCCCCCAGCAGAACGAGGGAATCCCCAGAGGGAGCACTTTCCAGCACCCCTTCCAAGGAGTCCAAAAAGGGTGGATACTCTGAACTGCTGTTTGGACCATAGGCACAAACAACAGTCAGGATCCGTCCCCCCACCCGAAGGCGGAGGGAAGCTACCCTCTCGTCTACCGGGGTAAACTCCAACATACTGGCACCAAGCCGGGGGGCAATAAGTATTGCCACCCCTGCCCGGCGCCTCTCACCAGTGGCAACTCCAGAGTGGAAGAGAGTCCAACCCCTCTCGAGAAGACTGGTTCCAGAGCCCTTGCTATGCGTCGAGGTGAGGCCGACTATATCTAGCCGGAACTTCTCAACCTCGCGCACCAGCTCAGGCTCCTTCCCCACCAGAGAGGTGACGTTCCACGTCCCTAGAGCTAGCTTCTGCAGCCGAGGATCGGACCGCCAAGGTCCCCGCCTTCGGCCGCCGCCCAGCTCGCACTGCACCCGACCCCTTTGGCCCCTCCTGCTGGTGGTGAGCCGGCGGGAAGGGGGTCCCACGTCATCCTTTCGGGCTGTGCCCGGCCGGGCCCCGTGGGTGTAGGCCCGGCCACCAGGCGCTCGCCGCCGAGCCCCACCCCCAGGCCTGGCTCCAGGGGGAGGCCCCGGTGACCCACGTCCGGGCGAGGGACACGCAAGACCATTTATTGTTTTCTTCATAAGGGGTCTTCTGAGCTACCCTTTGTCTGGCCCCTCCCCCCGGACCTGTTTGCCATGGGTGACCCTACCAGGGGCATAAAAGCCCCCGACAACGGAGCTCCTGGGGTCATTGGGACACGCAAACCCCTCCACCACGGTAAGGTAGTAGCTCAGGGAGGGGTGTTCAGCTATTCCTGCTCAAATGAGCGGACGGTCGAAAATAGAAATCACAGGATTACTTCTCACAAGTAAGATTTAACATTACCGTACTATTGGTTGTATTTTGTGAAAATACGGTATTACATGCCAAAACATGTGTCCTTTATCATAGCTACACGTATGACAAAAAAAACGTGTGAAAATCAGTGAGGTATGATTAATTAAATGCGCTGGCAGTTCATTGCTCCTGCCAAACGAATGACACTGAGTGGAGCGGATCACCACTCCAAGATGGCGGCTCCGAATCTCGTCAGCGCCAGTAGGCAGTAGCATTCGATGCTCCGTCTATGTATAAGATGTCTATGGTGTTGTGCTATAGTCCTGGCTGTATTGTAAATAATAGGCTATTGCCATATTGTTCACGGTTGATGCCGCTGGCTGCTCTTATCGCGTGTGTTTGGCTCTGTGTACAGCCTTATAGGCTATAGCCCATGTGATCGTGAAACAATGTAAGTTGTTGAGTAATTCAACATGATGTGTCAAAAGACACATCATCGGTGGTCCGTGAATTATTTACTATCAAGTTCATTGAAGTTTGCGTAGCCCATTCGGGAAATCTGTTGACATGATCCATCGGGGTGTTTCATGTACATATTGTACATAGACCTATGGCACCACCCGTGTGCAACGGATGTTCTCTTTATAATAGGCCTATGCCTATGCTGTTGCTATTAATGACAGGATCAGCATTTAAACTAAAGCCCCTCCAAAAACAAAAACAAAACAAAAATCGCCCGTACTCGCCCCGCCCCCCGGCTCCCCCAGAGACCGTGGTATAATTCGCACACTGCTCCCATTCATTCTCTATGAGACATTTTTCGCAGTATTCATATTCTTTTAAGAAAAGTAATAGCACACCGATCCCGATGAAGATGCACACTTTGATAGAGCAAATTGAAATTGTGTCCGGAAGAGGAATAATAATATTAAAGATAAGAAAAAATCCACAGTATAACAATAGTGCTCAGTGCGATTGCCCCGTGGCCCTAACTAGAGGAGATAAGATAAGTAGCAGACCCATAATAAGTTATGAGTGTCACCTGTGTTTGTCCAATGTAAAACCATTTTTACAATCCTTTGTGCTTGACATGGCTTAGTGTGGTGTGTTCTTGAGGAAGAAGGCTGCCGAAACAGGATCGCTTTAACTCACTTTATTTGTTTAGCTTTAGTTATATTAATCTACGTAACAATGGAGAAGTATAGTAAAGTCATGCGCATGGAGAGACCCCCTAGCTGGACATCCGTCCCGATGCGCTGCCTGGGGGTTTCTGCCCCCCCCGGATGTGTTGCCCCGTAGTATCCGGGCAGGCGTGGCCTGCCCGGATACTAGTATGAAATGGCCGCCGCCAAGATGGCCGCCGATGACACAACGGCACGGCATGCTATCAAACAAAGGATTAAACCTGAGATTTACACCACTATTGATGGCAAAACTATAGTGGAAAATGAACTGTTAAGCTTCCTTTCTGTCAAATTGAAGACTGTGCCTCAGGATGACATTATCCTGATGGCTGTAAATCACTTTGGATCAGAGTGGATTGAAAACTCCAAGAAGGTCCTGTTTGAGCTGTGTCCTGGCACAGGGCAGCGTTGTGTAGCTCACAAAGGGCAACTGAAAGATGTCAACAATGTTAAGAGTTGTAAACAAAGGATTAAACCTGAGATTTACACCACTATTGCCCCTTGTCAGAAGATTGGCACGGAGTATACTCGCTACAGCTCTTTCAAAGTTACAGCGGAATGCAAGGAAGTAGCAGAGATGTATGCACCACAGCTGTGGCCAGAAGGGACCTATGTAAGGCGCTTCTATGAGAATCGCAAGCCTAGAGCTGCGGTAGGGGCAGGTGTTAAAGCACCACTTGACACAGGGATGAGTGCGCCTGAGCCAAGGGCGTCCCAGGCATGTTAAACATTGTTGAACTGCTATGAGAGTTGTGTCTTATAACTCCCGTGGTCTGCAACTTGGTCAGGGTGCTGGGGCGAGAGCCCAACGCATTGTTATTGACAAGCTCTTTGAGAATGCTGATGTGGTGTGTTTGCAAGAGACTTTTTTAGCTATTCAAGATTTGGATAAACTCAACACTGTGCATAATGATTTCCATGGGGCAGGGGAATCTACGACAGACCTTAACAACAGAATTCTGCGTGGCAGGATTCCAGGAGGTGTGGCCATATTCTGGCACAAGAAACTTGACCCTTTGGTCACTGTGATCAGGTTAGATGTGGACTGGTGCATAGGAATCAAGGTGGTACATAATAAGAATGTTTTTATCATCTTAAATGTATACACTCCATATGAATGTCACAAAAATGAAAATGAGTATGTGAATAAGCTTGCTTTTATAGGGTCTTTCATAAGGGAAAGTGAATATACATCCATATTTGTTTTGGGGGATCTGAATGCTGATATAACAGACACTACCTCACTTTTTGGTCAACACCTGACACAGTTCTGCAAAGATAACAAGGTTATTCTGTCCACTAAGGAACTTCTGCCAGCTGATAGCTATACACATATAAGTGAAGCTTGGCATACTACATCCTGGTTGGACCATTGTATATCTACAGTTGATGCACATGACTGTATAAAGGAGGCTGAGATTGTATATGAGCTGGCCACAGCAGATCATATTCCTGTTTCTATGTTCATAAATATTAATGGTCTACCTGAGCTTGTCTGTAGTGACAGCCATAAACCAGGTGAGACACTGGACTGGACAAGGCTCACAGAAGAGGACCTGCAATATTACAAGTTATTGACTGATTTGCACTTTAGAAATATTGAGTTACCTGTTGATGCAATAATGTGTATGGATATGAACTGTAAGAATGTAAGCCACAATGATGACCTATTTGTAATGTATGATAGAATTGTGAACTGTCTAGTTGATGGAAGCGAACCACTAAAAAGGACAGTGGTGAAACAACATAATGTAAGACCAGGGTGGAATGACTATGTTCATGATGTTCATATGGAGGCAAGAGATGCACTTAGAAGATGGGTTTTAGCTGGAAAACCTAGGCATGGCCCAGTCTGTGAGCACAAGGTACAGGCTAATGCTAGATTCAAATATGCTGTGCGTTTTATAAAAAGAAATGAGCAGACTATGAGGGCGAACTCTATGGCGAAAAAGTTACAGACTAATAATGTTTATGAGTTCTGGAAGGAATTGAAAGTGGTTAACAACAGCAAAATGCCACTACCTTCTAGTATTGATGGCATTACTGAACCTGGAAACATTACAGAGCTATGGAGGAGACACTATGAGAACATTTTTAACTGTGTGAAGAGTGATGTGTTTAACATGGGCGAGATACCTCAAACTGATGGTGTAGTCATCAGGCCAGAGGATGTATGTTATGCTATTGATAAACTTAAAATGAACAAAGCCTGTGGGCAGGATAAAATAACAGCAGAGCATCTGAAATACGCTAGTCAAAGTATTTCTGTTTTACTTGCGCTATGCTTTTCTGGGGTAATGAAGCATGGCATACTTCCTGGATCCATGTTATCTGTATTGTTGGTACCTGTAGTTAAAAATAAGACTGGTAAATTAACTAGTATAGATAACTATAGACCTATTGCACTTGCAAGTATACTATCCAAGGTACTAGAAGGGATCCTTATGGATAGGCTTGCAGAATACATAGTGTCAACAGATAATCAGTTTGGTTTTAAGAACAAGCATGGAACTGATCTGTGTATTTATGCACTTAAAGAAATTGTCCATAGGTACAGATCACGCAGCAGCACAGTCTTCATGTGTTTCCTGGATGCGTCAAAGGCTTTTGATCGTATCAATCATGGAAAACTGTTTGGTAAACTGCATGAGCGTGGTGTCCCCGCTTACCTAATCAGGATACTGCAGTTTTGGTACTCTCATCAAACTATGCAAGTTAGGTGGGGGAGGAGTTTGTCAACACCCTTCTATGTCTCCAATGGAGTGCGGCAGGGCGGAATTTTGTCTCCGCTGCTATTTAATCTGTACATGGATAATTTATCTAAGGAACTACAGGGCTGCAGAACTGGCTGCTTGGTGGGGGATAGTCTCATTAATCATTTGCTTTATGCTGATGATTTGGTGGTTCTGTCCCCCTCCAGTGCTGGCCTGCAGCAACTTCTTAGAATATGTTCTCAATATGGAGTAATGTTTGATATAAAATTTAACTCAATGAAGAGTGTAGTACTGATCGCCAGAACCAAGGAGGATATGAAGTGTGTCTATCCTTCTTTCTCATTGGCAGGGGAACCACTAGAGGTTGTAAAGAAAGTTAAATATCTGGGACATGTGATAAGAGATGACCTCTGTGATGATGATGATGATGATGATGATGATGATGATGTGCAGCGTCAGTGTGGACAACTGTATGGGCAGGCAAACATGCTGGCACGCAAATTCCATATGTGCACTACTGATGTGAAAATCTCACTCTTTAAAACCTATTGCACTCCACTGTATACTGCCCACCTGTGGTGTAATTTTAGTGAGTCAAAAATGAAAAAACTTCAAGTGGCTTATAATGATGCACTGAGAATTGTGCTTAAAATTCCTAGGTGGAGTAGTGCCAGTGAAATGTTTGTAGTGGATGTCTCCATAGTGGATGTTTCTAAGAGTGACACAAGGTACACATCTTGCTTTTGGAAACATTGGACCCATTGTCTGTATAGGTTGTATAAATGATGCATCATATGCTTTATTCCTAAATGTCTTGTATTGTTATATATTTATTCATATTTGTGCTGTGTTGTCTCTATGGACCTTTGTGTCTTGAATAAAGTTGATATATATATATATATATATATATATATATATATATATATATATATATATATATATATATATATATATATATATATATATGACGCATAATGGCTAGTGTTGGGCGCCCGCCCCCAGTGTATTATGTTTGCCGCCATCTGGTGTTCAGGTGCAGTTAATACAGCTTGTATATTTATTACTATTCCTTTGTGGCTATGTGTAGATATTACAGCCTGCTGATACATATGTTATTATTTATTCTCAACATTAGGAAACTTTTTGTGATATAATTCCACATTGGCGTTTATGTGTGAGTAAAAGATCAATAAATGATTACATAATGTTGTTAAAGCCTGAAACTAAAATGTCACCCAATCAGTTAAAGACATGTAAATGTCACTCATTATTTCTTTCACTGAATTTTGAAAATGTCAAACTTCAGGTGGCCTTCTTGTTATAACTTCCTATAACCACAAATCTTCAGAATTAGATTTTAAAACAATCTCAAATGTAAACTGAACAATTTATGAACAAATAACCTGAAGTTACTAGGAAAGTCCAAGGGAGCTTGGTTTGGCACATTTCATCAACACTCATTTGGTTTGAATCTGAATCTGAACCCACTGCAAGCTGCTTTGCATAAAAGGCGTCTGCTAAATAGTTAGAGCTAACTTGTTCATGGCAAGCAAATCAGGCTAACAATGATTCAAGCATTCGTCTCTCCCCACTTTCCCACCCTTCCACTAGCACTTTTTCGTCATGGGCGGGGCACACGTGAGACAGGATGAGGTCCATCATGTTCTTGATAATGGCCGGGGGCGGGTGGATATGGTGGGGGAGATGATGAGCCAAGGTCATTTCCCAGGCATCCACAAAAACAACACCCAGGCCCATGAACATGGGCCTGAGCACCCTGTCGAGCTGCAGCGCGAACCAGTCGCTGTTGTACAAGCTCACCTCCTGGTTCTGGGCCTGTAAGTTAGCTGTGCGGATCACCACAAGGGTCCCGGGGCCCCGGTCCAGGAGTCGCACCAGTGCCCGGCGGATGTGCCGCATGCGGCGTATGTAGACCTCCACGGGGAAGGTGCTGAAATGGGACCAGATACTGAGGAGCACGACCGTGTTGGGGCCTCCAGGCAGGCCGTCCAGCTCGTTAGCGACGTAGCGCAGGTCACTAGCTCTGACGGCGGAGAAGCGGATGGGTGGGCCGTGACAGCGGTACTTCAACAGGATGTTGTGTTTACTGTCCACCGCCATGTAGGGCCCCACTTTCTTTGGACTGTGTAGGTTGAACTCTTTGATTTCTAAGGAGAGACCCGAATGAACGCACACATTGGAAATGAGCAACAGGACATTAATATAATGGTCAGAGTAGGGCTGGGTGATGTGGCCAAAATCTATAATATCTCTAACGGTATCACGACATGCATGTTTTCTGGTAATTCAATAAATAAATAGCCTATATAAAATAATCTCATGGTAAAGCCTATTTTTGTGCACTCCTGTGTAAATTAAATACTTGACAAATGTAATGCAGCCTTTGAAACCAGGAAAAAACAACATTTATGCCATATCATGATATTACGATATCCAAAATCTAAGATATCTCGTCTCATATCATGATATCAATACAACATCGATATATTGGCCAGCCCTGAGAGCATCATGCGGTGCACACGGAGAGAGGTGTCGGCGCTCACCTGGTGCAGAGGCGTTGAGGTACTCAAACCACTGCCTCACCGTGGAGTCCCCGTACATGTGGACCACCTTGTCCATCAGACACTGTGTGATGGACGAGGCGTTGTTGAACTGGCGAGCAGGAGTCCCACCCAACACCCTCCAAGAGCCTTGGTAGTAATACCCAGAAGGCATATACTTGACTGGCTCCGGTTTTACGCTGCTGGTTTCTAACTCTGGTTTAACTGGGATGTGAGTGACACAAATAACAGATGAAATGCATACCGAGTGGGCGCCACCACTACCACCACCACATAAGCAGTGTCCTCCATAAACTGTTGCAATGATTGCTTACCTATCTTCTTGGGAAGCACGTTGATCCGATCAGGTCCTGATGCATTGATGACAACTTTGATGTTTACATCGCTGCGAGGAATAAAACACATGAGGATAAACATTTACAAAGTTTTATTACATGGCTTTGTTGAATACTCGATTCTGATTGGTCAATTACTGGATCCTACGGTCTGTTATTTCTGAATAGCAGCTCGCTGCTATGGTCACTATTTCCAACCATAGAGTCAAATTATTGATTTCCTAAGCGGGGTTAATGTACAGTAAGCCAGTCATTATTGCGAAATAAACCCCTTCAGGGTGATTCAATACCCTGCATCACCCTGTCAGGGTTTATTTCGAAATAAAAGGCTCATAGCACATTATCCCTGACATAGTCGACGTGAACGAGAAAAGCAGTGGACAGCGCCGGACCTCTGAAAGAGCAGCGCTTCTTTGTTGGTGATGATTTCTTTCAGGTAGCCTCCCTTGGCGTGGTTGATCCTGGTGTCACAGCTCAGCATCTTGGGCTTAAAGCAGTACCAGGGCTCCCCTGTGTGGAGGTCCGTGTAGTTGCACAGCGGCTGCTGCTGCGGATTGGGCAGCAGGCACATGTTGCACATGGTGGTCTCAGACAGGAAGCCCGAGCGGAACAGACTCTTGAAGAAGACCCGGTCGGGCCGCTGCTCGCGGAGCCGCTGGAGCACGGCCACCGCCTCGCTGGAGTGCACCATGGTGACCTCCACCTGGGCCACGCCCTCCCACAGCAGGGGGAACAGTGCCGAATAGAAGCCATTGAGGTGGTCCACCACTCGGCCCGCCACCCCGGCCCCCAGCTCCGGGGAGTGCAGCCGGGCCAACAGGAAGTCCCCGCCGTACCGCTTGGGACGGCCCCGGAAGTCGTGCATCTGGACCAGCACTTCAAGCTGGTCGCCCACGTACCATTCCCTCCCGCCCTTGGCGGACAGGATGACGAACAGGCTGTGCACGGGGTCGCTGGTCCGGTGCAGGTGCAGGTGCGGGGGGCCGGGCCGGGCAGGGAGCTGGGGCCAGGCAATGGAGTTGAGGAGGTAGCGCTCCTCCAGGGCTTCTTCAGGGGAGGGTTCCAGTCCCAGGTGGCTGCAGAAGTTGTGGTTGTGGTACGACGGCCCCTTCTGGACATAGGCGTTGGGGATGCTGTTCTGGAGCTGGAAAATAGGCTCTTAAACACTCTTGTCCTAATGTCATTTACATTCACATTTAGGGCATTTGGCAGACGCTTTTGTCCAAAGTGACAATCTAAAAGGAAGTGAGCCCTTTTCCGGTCCGCCTTTCTATTTCACATCTCTTCCTGCTTTTCACACCACTATAGTATTTATTAAACACCACTATAGTATTTATTAAACACACACACACACACACACAGAATGGCTGACTGTGACTCTCACCTCCAGAGTGTGAATGTTGCTCAGCAGGAAGATGAGACCAGTGAGTGCGAGGAGGATGAAGAAGGGGGAATATCTGGACAGATGTCGATACATGACGACCCCCCGCGCCCCCCCATGGTGACCCACCGCCTCATAGTCCGCTGTTAACATGGTGGGAGCAGTAGTACTGGTCAACACCTAAACAAGAGAGGAGATACAGATTATACAGACTATAACAGAACTGTCATCGGTGTGTGTGTGTGTGTGTGTGTGTGTGTGTGGTGGGGGTCATCACATGACAGTAACAATCGACATGCCTAACAACACAAATGATACCAGGTCATATTAGGAAATAAAACATGTTGGATGTTGTACAGTCAAAGCTATTGATCCATCTGTGTCACTATTGTGTATTGATGACGTAATAAAAATACTTCTTAGCCCATGGGTGCAGATCCCGGGGGGGGCGGGGGGGATATGTCCCCCCCAATTTCTGAAAAACATGAATTGTCCCCCCAATAAAAATACCCTAAATTATTCAAAATTGAACAAATATATTTTCAGACTTCACATTCTTCAAATGTTAGATTCATATTTAAAATGAAATGATTGAAATGGTGGAACAAATAATGTTTGACAAATTGACGCTGATGACATCAGTAAGCTTGAAAAAAAACGATCCCCTCAATCTTTCTCTCAGCTCTTGAAAGTGGCTGCAGCCTGGGGCTCTGGTAATTAAGAATAAATAAATCAGATTTTGTTGGGTCAACTTGTGTTGTGTTTATTGTGCTCATAGAACTGTGTTTTTTTTTAGAACTGTTTACCAGCATAACTGGCATTGTAAAAACATGATCAGTTAGTTTACACAACTTGGTTAGGGCTTCATCTTTTGATATTCATCCATATCAATTAGTCATGCATAAAGAAGTCCCATACACTGGAAGATGGTGAGAAGAATTGGGGATCTGGAAGGATTGGAGGGAGGTGTAAGATAAGAACATGAGTAGACATTACATGCCCGAGACCCTTTAAATTATGATTTACTAATATAACAGTTAAGTAAGCAGTGATATGCGCTGTTGGCTGTTTAGGACAAATAAACAAGAAAGGTAAGCACAATAAATGATTCCCTGTGCAGTACTTTTTGAATGATATGGCGGCATGGTATGAGTTGCATACGGGCAAAAAAACCAAAACACTTTTGTGTCCCCCCCCCAATCCTGACATCGGATCTGCACCCCTGTATTAGCCCCTCCCTCTTCCCCTGTGGCGCGGTTAGACCATGCCAGTGTGACGGTTGACGACAACTTGACTGACGATACAAATTTGATGTTTTTGTTCTGAAAGTTTCAACTATATTTCATAGACGTTTAACCTAATGTCAAATACAACGTTTGAAGAAATGTTGCTCTTTCATATGTGTTAACCAAAGTATTATCGCAACCTGATCATCTAGAGCAGTGGTTCTCAAATGGGGGTACTGTACCCCTGGGGGTACTTGAAGGCACTCCACGGGGTACGTGAGATTAAAAATATATATTTGTATAGCCTATTTAAAAATAGCATTAATTCTGTAGCAGAAAGAGGGAGCTGCCCTTAATTAACACAGCTGGTAGCCAATAATTGATCCAGCTGTGGCAGTATATAAGTGGCAGCTCTCCCTGTCTTGCGCTCCCCCCATTGCGTCATTTCCACCCCGGACGTCCTTGCCTCTCAGGTAATGCTGCCGCTGCTTCACCCTAGTTGTTAATCTTGCTCTCTCTCTCGGTATGCTAAAATAATTTGTATCTCCTTGCAGAGCGGCGACGGAATGCCGTGCTCCTGTGATTTAGCATCTTCTGTGTAGCTCTCTCTCTGTTATGGTTGTCATCTCCGCTGGCTGAATACTAGTGTGGTCAATTGCCGGTAACCGTGCAGGTTTCCTCTCTCCCTCACTCTACGCCTGCGTGAACCTACTAGAAGGTATGCTATCATTTTTGCCTTCCCAGTTTACTCACTTTTAGCTTAGGATACTAATTTAGTTTTTTACAATAGGACGGCTCATCAGCTGATGGAGTCCCCCCGGTGGTGTGACGTCACCACACCAGCTGATTAGAGCCGCTGCTGCTTCGTCTTCTTCGTCCCCTGTTGCAGTTTGCTGCTGCTTGCTTGCTTGCTTGCTCTCCCGCTTGCTTGCTTGCTTGCTCTTCTGCCTTGCCCTTACTGCGGTGCTTGCCCGCTCTGCTGGGGTCCCTTGAAGTATCGCCCAGTTCCCGGCTCGACCCTGGCTGCGTTACACATTGATTGGGGTTGTGTACGGGACTGATATTAAATGTGGCGATACAGTGCCGTTTCTGTCTTTAATTAATTTAGTTTAAAGGAGCTATATGTAAGAAATGTAATCATAAAATGACCCTAATATGTCAATAGACATTGAGGAATCATGTTAATTTCAAGTATTTATGTCAGACATAATAGTAGTCCAGCCAGAATATTTAATTTCAAACGCAATATTTCTGTGCCAGGAAAACTGTTTTGTTTTCATTTTGTGTTTTGGTCTGTTGCGCCACCTTCTGCCTAGCATCCAATCGCGAAGTCAGTACTGTCGTCATCCGGGTTGCCAGATAGGCTGAGCTGCAGCCATTTACTGTATAAGGAAGGCTGCAGCTACAAATGTTTCGGGTCAGAAATGTCTGACGTTACTAAATGCATTCGTGAACATGTTTACATTGCACTATTAGCCTACCAAATATATTTTAGTTGGGTAATGAAAATGGTCCATGTTTCCTATTGCAGTATATCTTTAGAATTATATTTGGCTTATCGCCATTATTCCGTTTTTGCTAGAAAAACATGTTTGAAGCGAATCATTGCGTCGTTGCCTCATGGGCGTTTTCAGGAAGTCAGTATCGTTTGCTCAATGACTATGTAAGGATTTCACACCATTGAGGGTGCCATTTACTGCACACCGACTGCAGTGTGGATGATAATAAAACGGCAGTCAGAGCTGGCGTGTGTGTCCGACAGGGCTGCTCTATTCGGACACATTACTATGAAGCCCCGGTGATGGTCTGGAAGTGTGGATGATAATAAAACAGCGGTAACAGCATGTGTGTGTGTCCGAGAGGCCTGCTCTCCTCGGACACATTACTATGAAGCCCCGGTGACGGTGTGGGAGTGTGGATGATAATAAAACAGCGGTAACAGCATGTGTGTGTGTCCGAGAGGGCTGCTCTATTCGGACACATTACTATGAAGTGACGGTGATGCAGTTGGTCAATATTATCAGGGATCTATGCAAGGCAAGTGTATTTGTATAGCACACTTCATACACAGAGGCAATTCTATGTTCTTTACCTAAATAAAAGCAAAGAACAGTATGTAAAACACTTGTCATGGTTGCTCCTTCTAGTAGACGCAGTGTTGTGTTGAGTAATCCGGGAACGGGGAATCTGGCAACCGCTACTCTGGGGGGGGAGGGGGAGGGAGTACCACGCTGTACAGTATTTACAACGTGGTTGCAATAACAGTTTTGGCCAGAGAGGACGCAATCCTACATATAGCTCCTTTAATATTGTTTGTGACCAGTGTTTGTTTAACCTTGTTTATTTCATTTTGGGCAGTGTGTTTTAGTGTAGTAGTTACCTGCCCCTTTGTTTATTTTGTATGTTTACTTTATGATTATTTTTGTAACAATTTGTTTGTTTTGCAGTTGCTGTAGGCCGGTGTTGGTGACCCGGGTGGTGTCCTTCCCTTTTGTGTGCTGTGTGGTTGAGTGTTAATTATTTTTCATTTGAATATTTTCATTTTTGTAGACTCCCACTCCCTTCACTAGTTCCCCTCTGCACCAGTACGCTACAGCTCCTGCTCCTTATTTCTTTTTTTTGTTCTTTATCTTCATAATTGTTTTTTTACCTGTTTAATTGATATTTTGTAATAAAACATATTTTATAAAGTATCCGGATTTCACGTCTTTTGCCTAAAGTAACGAACTTGTGTGTCTTACTAGAGATATTAAATAATTCTTTGGGTGAAACTCCCAAGGTGGCGTTGTCAGGCAATTTGTGACTTTGTATTGGTGCAGCACTTTACTCGACACTGCGACAATTCCAAATATTATTCAATAAATATTTAAATAAAATATAAGTTGGAGTTCATAAACAGAATTTTATATTCAGAAGGTTATTCAATTTCATTACCCTAAAAACCCTGAGTCTCCCCCGTACCAGGATGTTATGACCTAACCTGGCACGCGCCACATATTAACTGTCAGTCGCTGTTGTCTTGACAACTTTTAGGGCTACTCCTTTTTTTCAACAAAAATTATTTGCGCTGGTGTACTTGCCTGAAAAAAATATTTCACAGGGGGTAGGCTACATCACTGAAAAAAGGTTGAGAACCACGGACCTAGCGATTACGTTGCTGTGGCGCGGCACTGTCGGTGTCGGCTATAATAAACCATCTCAATAATTACATGTCCATATCCGCTTTCATTTCTGATTCATCTACATTGTTCCAATATAAGGTTTTGCCTTTTTGACTAACAAGTCTGATTTCCGATGAACATTTAAAAGCAGCATATTTCACGCCATCGCTGTCTTCATGTGATAAGACAGCAGCAGAACCACCGGCATTTCCAATGATTGTTAGTTAACCCAACTAGTCTCTATTCATCTGGTTAGTTACATTAACCCAACTATAGTCTCTATTCATCTGGTTAGTTACATTAACCCAACTATAGTCTCTATTCATCTGGTTAGTTACATTAACCCAACTATAGTCTCTATTCATCTGGTTAGTTACATTAACGCAACTAGTCTTATTCATCTGGTTAGTTACATTAACCCAACTATAGTCTCTATTCATCTGGTTAGTTACATTAACGCAACTAATAGTCTCTATTCATCTGGTTAGTTACATTAACCCAACTATAGTCTCTATTCATCTGGTTAGTTACATTACCCAACTATAATCTCTATTCATCTGGTTAGTTACATTACCCAACTATAGTCTCTATTTACCTGGTTAGTGAAATAAACACAACTATAGTCTGTATTAATCTGATGTAATAGCACAACATAGTATGTACTTATTTTGCATAGATAAAGACGACCTTACCCTCCTACCTGTTGAAGCTCAGTCCATCAGAAACCGGTCTGGTCTGTACGTTTACATGCACAGAAGAAACCCGAAAACCTGTAATCCAGGGTGCCTCCCACTGGGAGGCTCCCAGTCTGGTCTGCATACCGACCATGGTTTTATTTGAATATAAGCCGGGTTTGAGAGGTGCATTCAAGATCTTTACTAGGCTACTTATCTACTCCGGTTGACAAACTAAACCGTGTGTGTGTGTGTGTGTGGGGGGGGGGGGGTTGTGTGTGTGTGCGCGCGCGCGCGTGTCACCAGGGCGTACCGGTCGTCATTTAAATCACCTGTAGCCTACTACCTGTTTGTACAGGTGCGGCCTGTACTACGAAGCAGGTTATGTAGGAGATAGGCCTATGGCTGTGCAATTAATCGAATTTTGATCACGATTTCGATTCTTGGGTCAAACGATCTCCAAATTAATACAATCGAGTTGGAACGATTCTTTTGGCATTTTCCGGTGTCTGAGGTTTTCTGAAAGAGACGCGCATGTGCAATTCAGTCCCTCCCCCCAGAGCTGTGTGTGCAGTGTTCGAATTATAACATTGACCCTAAGGGGGTCTCTATCTTAAAAAAAAAAAAGTGTTCAAAAAGGTACCAAATAAATGATACCAAACTGCGCAAGTAGCCCAGTGTTCGAATTATAACTTTGACCCTAAGGGGGTCTCTATCTTAAAAAAAAAAATTTGTTCAAAAAGGTACCAAATAAATGATACCAAACTGCGCAAGTAGCCGAAAAAAAGACGTAGGCGCTCTCCTGGAGCAAGTTCAAGAGGGGGAGGGGTTTTTGCGCACCGCGCACGGCAGTACTTTCGTGCACGCACACAGCAGACAGAGAGATGTACACACATGTATATATATATATATTTTTTTATTATTAATTTGCTATTGAAAGTATTGTTTTCCATTTGCATAGCTCGCATTTCATTTCAAATTAAATTAACGATGCATTGTGACATATGTGGGGAGCCAGTGTCTATGGGTCATGTGTCAACTGAACCTATAGGGGGCGAGAGTAAAGAAGTCAAAGTTTTCAGAAATGTATACAAAAAAATTAGAAACTAATTTTTGAAATCCAAGCTTTGTGACATATGTGGGGACCCAGTACCTATCATTCAGAATGGGTCATGTGTCGACTGAACCTATAGGGGGCGAGGGTTAAGAAGTCAAAGTTTTTAAAAATGTATAAAAAATTTGGAGAAAAAAAATCTTGAAATCCAAGCTTTGTGACATATGTGGGGACCCAGTACCTATCATTCAGAATGGGTCATGTGTCAACTGAACCTATAGGGGGCGAGGGTTAAGAAGTAAAAGTTTTTAAAAATGTATAAAAAATTTGGAGAAAAAAAATCTTGAAATCCAAGCTTTGTGACATATGTGGGGAGCCAGTGTCTATGATTCAGAATGGGTCATGTGTCAACTGAACGTATAGGGGGCGAGGGTAAAAAAGTCAAAGTTTTCAGAAATGTATAAAAAAGAATTAGAAAATAATTTTTGAAATCCAAGCTTTGTGACATATGTGGGGACCCAGTACCTATCATTCAGAATGGGTCATGTGTCGACTGAACCTATAGGGGGCGAGGGTTAAGAAGTCAAATTTTTTAGAAATGTATAAAAAATGTGGAGAAAAAAAATCTTGAAATCCAAGCTTTGTGACATATGTGGGGACCCAGTACCTATCATTCAGAATGGGTCATGTGTCAACTGAACCTATAGGGGGCAAGGGTAAAGAAGTCAAAGTTTTCAGAAATGTATAAAAAAAAATTAGAAATAATTTTTTTAAATCCAAGCTTTGTGACATATGTGGGGAACCAGTACCTATCATTCAGAATGGGTCATGTGTCAACTGAACCTATAGGGGGCGAGGGTTAAGAAGTCAAACTTTTTAAAAATGTATAAAACATTTGGAGAAAAAAATTCTTGAAATCCAAGCTTTGTGACATATGTGGGGACTCAGTACCTATCATTCAGAATAGGTCATGTGTCAACTGAACCTATAGGGGGCGAGGGTAAAGAAGTCAAAGTTTTAAAAAATGTATAAAAAAAATTAGAAACATTTTTTTCAAATCCAAGCTTTGTGACATATGTGGGGACCCAGTACCTATCATTCAGAATGGGTCATGTGTCGACTGAACCTATAGGGGGCGAGGGTTAAGAAGTCAAAGTTTTTAAAAATGTATAAAACATTTGGAGAAAAAAATTCTTGAAATCCAAGCTTTGTGACATATGTGGGGACTCAGTACCTATCATTCAGAATAGGTCATGTGTCAACTGAACCTATAGGGGGCGAGGGTAAAGAAGTCAAAGTTTTAAAAAATGTATAAAAAAAATTAGAAACATTTTTTTCAAATCCAAGCTTTGTGACATATGTGGGGACCCAGTACCTATCATTCAGAATGGGTCATGTGTCGACTGAACCTATAGGGGGCGAGGGTAAAGAAGTCTTGCACATGTGGGGACTGACTAGTTTTCTCCTATCTGACGAATATCCAACTGAAAGTCTTCAGTTGAATATGTGAATATCTGTCGAATTTCCAATTTCAAACCATCTTCACGGCAGTCTTGGCGACGGGGGCACGAACTGCCTGTTAAAAGATAGAAACCTCGGACAGACCCTTCGGCTCAGAAACCGGTCTGGCCACAGTCCCGCAGACTGTATGCATTGGCCTGCTGGGTTTTTGTGTTGCTCCAGGTACTTTTCTTTATTCTGTGGGTGATAAGGAGAACCTCAGCAAGAACACAGCCAGCCGCGCCGTCCGCAGGGTGGTGGTTGCTCTTACAGCGCTACTCGATGCGTTTGTTGTGTTCCCAGGCCACTTGCCCACGCAGTCTATAAAAGAAGCCTTCTATGAAATAGTAGGTGGACAATAACTTCAGTTGATGTCTCAATCTATAAATAATGTAGACCCTATGACGTTTAGTGTTGTATATTAAATGCAGCTTACTCCTTTCATAGGGTTCCCCAGAGTGCTCGGTGCCATAGATTGCACCCATATTCCCCTCACAGGACATATACTGCATATACATACTGTATACTGGCACATTGCCTGCATGGGTTTGCAGAAAATGCAGTAACCTGGATAATTAAAGCACAGGTGTCACAGTTGGACTATCTTTCTCTCCACCATGGAGTCCTTTCAAATGCACATTGATGGTACATTTACTTGAATGTTGTTATCTTGTGGAAGTATTGTTAACCCCAAATGCTTTTGCAGATGACTTGTGACCATCAGTGCATGGTTACCAGCGTTGACGCAAAGTCAAGGGCGTCAGTTTGGTTTTAGAAGTGGTGGGGACCAGGGCTGGAGTGGGAACATAATTCGGCGCGATTGTCGACGGGAGGGGGGGGGGGGCGCGATTGTCAACGGGGGGGGGGGGGGGGGGGGGGGGTGCTGGGCTGCGGTCCCAGCACCGGACCCGCCAGCCGCGGAACCAGCACCGAACCCGCCAACCGCGGACCCGGACTTTCGGGAGTCTGCACTGTGCCACAGATTGGAGCAAGTTATGGCAACTGTACATTACATATCATTTTGTGTTTAATTTTTAAAAATGCATTTTGTGATACTGATCATGGCAATATTCCTTTTTATCTTCAGGGCTTTTCAGAGGAGTGCTGCTAGGAGACAGGGGGTACGCATGCCTGCCCTTTTTAATGACCCCCTATCCTGAGCCAATTGCAGGGCCACAAACTACCTTCAAGGTGGCCCTATTCAAGACAACGGTCAGGATCGAAATGACATTTGGGATAGGCCTACTGAAAGCCTGTTTCAGAGGCCAGCTTTCCTTCTTGCCTTTGGCAGCAGCAACTGTGTTGCTTTTGCCTGGATGATATGTTTCTGTTCTTCATATTTTTGTAATATTAGCCTTTGCTCCTCTTGGTAAAAGTATACGGCTCTGGGACACTTCTCCATGTTTGCGATTGGTCGTATGGTGCAAACACCGCCCCTTTTATGTGAACACGCTCATAGCTAGATAATTGGGAAAACCTGGGTTCACTTAACGAGTTGATAACCACCGTCGTGATACTGTTTATCCTGATTGCGATTGTTTGGTTCAGTCAAACCAGCTAATGAAAACAGATCCGGGGTTTGTTCAACTTGCTTCGTAGTACAACTGTACTACGAAGCAAGTTGCTGCTGCCAAAGGCAGGAAGGAAAGCTGGCAAAAAATTGCCGTGTGTGAATGCGTAATAGGCTTATCAATATCACTGCCCCATCATTCAGGCACAAGTAGATGCGGCTATAATTACAATTGTGTATTCCATTAAATGAATGTGTTGCTTAGATGTATGGCGTGTAAGACAATTTCAGCCTTATTATTTCAGTTGCAACCCTGGCGGTGTGAAACGCTCTTGGGAGCAAATCAAGATCAAATATAAAAACATAATTCAAACCGGTAAGTCTTATACGCTCAACAAGTACAAAGCTTTAGTGCTTCAATGAGTATCTGTTTTCGGATTATATCGGTATACAAAGAATACAAAAATAGAACAATAAAATGGCTTTGAAATTGCTTGCAGCCAACCGCAAAAGAAACAAGGCCAAGAAGACTGGAGGGGGCCCCCCTCCAAAGGAATACACTCCTGCTGAGGAGCTGGCCCTCTCAAATAATCAGGGTCGCCCCTTGATGGAAGGGGGTGTATCGTCAGACCCTGGTGGAAGTGGCAGCTCCCAACAAGGACAGTTTGTCCGGACTCCTGGGTATGTTTCAATGAGTCAATGTTAAAATACTGTGTTGCTAATGAAACATAATTAGATAATAAGAATTATTGTGGGAGTAAAATGTATTTTCTTTCTCTACAGTTGATGGGGATACATTGGTGTTGCTGCCACCACCCACCTACATACTACCATCCCATACAGAGGTAACACTGGCATGTCATCTGTGGTTGCTGATCATGGATTAAATAGACCATTGACATGTCTTATTTTCTCAGGTGGAGGCCCTAGATGACGAAGAGACAGTAGCTGTGTCCCAATTCAGAGGCTGCAGGCGACTCCTTCTGAGGGACATTCGAAGGCCGCATCAACTGTTGTTAAATGAGATGGTCTAGCCTTCGAAGCATTTCCTGGTTGCGTCACCACGCAGCAGGATAAAGAAAGAAGAAGAAAGAATAAAAAGCTGTGTCCCAAAAGACGAAAGAAGAAATAAGAAAGAAACAAGATGGAAATTCCTGAAACATGTTTTATTTTATTTTTAATTGCGTTGCTGATGGAGGAAGGGGAGAAGCCGCCGGCTCGTAGGCTATATCTGCGGACAGGGGACCGAGAGGTAAACCTGTTATTTTAACCCACAGTAATGTTACCATTATGTTATCATTATCATTATTAGCTAGTTAACAGTTAGGGGTAATTAACATACCAATACATTACGTTAATGCTAGACATAAACTGTAGATCGTCTCATAATGCCTTATAACCTGAACAATTCATTAATAGTTGAAGAACCCTGACCTTATTTTAATATTATTTTGTCACGAATCATCAAAACTACATTGCGAAACCTAGATAGACTGATAAGTGGGTCGATAAACAGGTTTAGCATTATCTATCAAAGCTCTAAAATGAACTAGAATTATATTGGAATTACTTAACTGGAATTATCTTATTAACTAAAATGATGTAGCTATTGTTTAATTAACCATTTTTCTTCTCCTGTTCTTCCCCTCCTTTTCCCAATCCAGACCAGACCCCGTACTGCAGGATCAACCTGGCGGTGCCTGTCCTGGACTGGTTCTTCAACCATGGCGACACCAGGCAGGACTTCCCTGGCAGTGCTGCTGAACCTTCTCCACCAGGAACGGAGACATGGATGGGGTGCCACAATAGAGACTTTGGTGTTCCTGTTCTGGCTGGTGAGTGGGGCATCATACAGGGTGGTCTCAAGGGTGTTTGGGATGCCTCGCTCCACTGTCCACCGTATCGTCCACCGAGTTACTGGGGAGGTGGTGGCCATTCGCACAAGGTCATCCACTTCCCAAAGACCGCTGAAGACCTGGCGGCAGTAACTCGTGGGTTTGCAGGGCTGGCAAGACACAGAGCCTTTTTAAAGGCTGCTGGAGCGATCGACGGCTGCCATGTCAGGATCAAGCCACCAAGCGGCACTGATTGGCAATGCTACCTGAACAGGAAACTGTTTTCATCAATTATTCGACAGGCAGTTTATGGACGATGTGGTGGACATTGGAGACCAGACCCCCAAACACCCTGAATACCAGCCCAGATGATGTCCCACTACAGAAGAAGGTCTTTATTGTGGCATCCCATCCAGCCCAGCAGCACTGCCAGGGACTCCTGCTCAGCCTATTGTACATAATTTTCTAATAATAATCTGTAAATAGTAATAGTTTTTTGTTTAATTATGTAAATAGTTCAATGAGAAAAAAAATATATAAATATTAAATCCCTTGTTCCTGAACAGTAGCACTTTATGCCGTTTGCTAATCCTGTTTTAAATTGTACTTAAGTTGTTAATACTAAATGGAATAGACAACGTGTAACAATTAACAATATTTTAATTGTATAACAATAACATAAACACATCAAATATTATTATCAATAACAACAATAAATACAAGAAAAAGAAAATGAATTAATTAACTAAATAAGCACAATTTTTTTATTTTATTTACAATTTTCTCAAGCAGAGAGAAGAGCCTCTCCATTCTTTCTTTGCTCTCCTCCTCCCTTCTCTCCTCTGCCTCCCTCTGAAGCCTCATGTCCTCTTTAATTAAACTAAAGAGGTCATCCTTCCTCCTCTTTCTGCTTGGCCCTGGTAAAATCGTTGAGATCAGAGTAGATGAAACTATTGAATAGTTTCATATGTGTATTAACACCATATTAATAAAACTGTTAAACTTTTGAAGACATAAATTATTATGCTAATTTGACTCCGTTACGTGCCTTTTTGCCCGCAATTAACGGCTGGAGAGCCGCTACCACATTGGCAACAGAAAACGGCAACACGGAGTCCCTTGTATATTCAACTTGTGAAGCGTATTGATCACTCACACAGGCAGACTCTGAATAAAACCTGGTTGAATGGACGGATCGCAGTACTGGCGACCTACGGTATGTGTAACTCTTTGTTTGTATATCATCTGTGAGTTTGTTTTTTGCTTGGACACAGTTTGAATATGGTTATTATCGCTGTGTGTCGCTCATGCAGTGCTTGCTGGTTGTTGAATGTGTTGCAGTTGTTCAAGTCGGAGTTGACGTTTGGATCCAAGCGGATCGCTCGTTTGTGATGCAAAATGCTAGAAGTTGGATGTGGATGATTGATGCGGACGTGGATGGTGGTGGATGCTCTTTAAAGTATTATTGTGGGCGCATTGCTGGACGTCATTATGAGTGGGTCACAGGCTGGTTCGTTTGGAAATGGAGTTGATACTAAAAATGTCAAAAGGACAGTCACTCTTACGGAAAAGGCCTTGGCGTGTAAAATTGAAAGGCTCCAGAAAGAACGCCAGTCCAAAGTGCATAAAATAAAGGGTATCATTATTGCTTTGAAAGATCTCATGAAAAATGATGACAATGCTTTACAAGTGCAAGCTCAGCTGGATATTTTGATGCAAATGGTCAAGGATGCAATTTCTCTGCATGAGTCACTGATGCCTCTAATACAGCAGGAGGAGCCACAGAAACAAAATGTGTGGTTCACAAGCATCAATAAATATAATCAAGGGTTTATTGTGGATGTAAAGCAATGGCTCTCTGAAAATGACAAACTGGTGTCAAGACATGGACATTTAAGAAAGGAAAACTTGGAGGAACTGCCTGACAACGCAGACCTTGATGATGAGCCACGTCTCCATAATAACATTCCTTTACAGCAGGAGCAGGATGTCTCACCTGGAACGACACATGATGAGATTATGCCAGATGATAGCATCTCAAATATTAGCAGCAAAAGGCATTGTTCAAAATCTAGTATTTCAACCTCCTCTACCACCTCTGCCCGTGTTAAAGCCAAAGCTGATATGGCTGCTCTTCTTGCTCGACAAAGATTGCTCAAAGGCAAACATGAACTGGAGCAACAGGAGGAGGAAATAAGAAAAAGGAAAGAGCAATTTGAACTGGAAGTGGAGATAGCATCAGTGGCTAAGGTGAACATCCTAAGAGCCTCCAGAAGTGACGTGCAAAGTAGCATGTCCAATTAATCTAATGGAATGGAATCATATTTTAATAAAAAGGAGAGAGAGGCCCATGCTGCTTTGGATGCTGACGCCAATTAATTTGTGCCTTCTTCCAGCCAAAGGTGTTCCTGAGTCTCTTTTGACAGGTATTAGACCAAAGGAGAGGAAGAATGTTGCATCACGAATACCCCAGCAGAGACCAATAAAGATTGATATGGCTCAAAATACAAACTCTGTAACAACATCTCAGCTTGGAGGTATACATGCTCCTGTACCAGTTGTGGGAGATAGCAATGACCTGATATCCATAATGGCAAGGCAAAATGATATAACTGCTATGCTGGTACATCAACAAAATCTTTCATTTTTGCCAAACAGAGAAATGCAAGCGTTTGATGGAGACCCTCTATTGTATCATGTAGGGATGTCCGATATTATCATCCCAATCAAAATCGGAAAATATCGGTATCGGTTTTTAAAAAAGCTCAAAATGACTAAAGTGGCCTATGGCATGTTATACCTTGTTGGAAAGCTCTAATTGTCCTGAGTCGAATGTGAGCGACCATTTTCTGTTAGTACAAAGACAGTGTGAAATAAATGAACACTTTGTTTGAAATAATCTGTTATGTTTCAAGTGAGGACGTAGTTTGATGACATCATCAAACGCGCCGCGCCGTCTCAATAACAAGCCTGGGCATGTGCGGCCGTGTAGTGGGACGCTAGTTGTAGCTGTAGTTATGTCGGTGGTTTGGAATTATTTCAAAGTTTCCGCATATATCGGTATCGGTTGATATCGGTATCGGAAATTAAGAGTTGAACAATATCGGTTATCGGTAAAAAAGCCAATATCGGACATCCCTAGTATCATGCCTTTATGAGAGCGTTTGAGTGCAATATTGAAGAAAAGACTGGTGATGCAACAGACTGTCTGCACTTCTTGGAGCAGTACACCAGGGGTCCGTTTCACAAAGCAGGTTCAACAACCTCTGAGTCTAATCCTAAACGCTGAGTTGATCTACTCTGAAATAGAAAACTCTGGGTTTTCGGTTCCAGAACAGCGGATTTGAGTTAATTTGATCAACTCAGAGGAGTTCCACCTAGGGTTAAGCTTAAACTATGAAAAGCCAGCATCAATGGAGCCCCGATTCGACGAGTCACCATGGCAACGGGGAAGAGGAGGGCTACGTTTTTTAATAACGTTGAATTGGAAGTGCTAATGCACGCGTACGGCGACTTTCTGCACATTTTTCGGAAGAAATCCAACACCGCTGCAGCTGCAAAGGAGAGGGAGACAGCGTGGGAGAACATTGCTTCTCGGGTGAATGCGTAAGTTTAAATGTAGTCGTTTGCAATCACAATAATATTACAGGGGAAAACTGCTTGAATGGTAGCCTATTCATTTATTTCATTTAGGTGCAATCCCGCGGGGGAGAAGCGCACTTGGCAGCAGCTTAAGATGAAATATAAAAACATTGTTCAAACAGGTAAGACCTCGGCATGGAGGTACCTCATTTTGATCATGTTTTACACTGTGAAGTAAATATTAAGTGGCTATTTGACTGTGCAGTTGTTTTATCCCCAACATAATGCTGTTTTCACACATGTAAATGTCTTCTCATCTATATCATGTTCTGTTAAATAATTAAGCTTATTTAAACTAACACAGACTTCTACTCAGCCAACAGAAAGAAGGCAGACTCCCGTAAAACGGGTGGTGGCCCAGCACCGCCACCTCTAACGGAGGCAGAGGAGCCCTAAGCCACAATACTGGAAGGCCGGTGGCTGAGGGAATCCCTGGAGGGAGCTCCTCCTCGGAGTGCACCCCCCAAGACACAAGTGCCTTTATAAAATGTAATGGGCCTATAGATATCTTTTTTTAGCCTATTCATACAAATATTTATTTGTCTTTTATGTCTTTTTTTCTTTTGTCCCAGCAGATTCTGATGGTGCTATCTGCCTGGTGGAGGAGCCCCCTCACGCCACAACATACCTTGTAACTGTAAGTAGGCAATACTCCAAAGATTTTACCAAAGGGTAGTTTAAGTATACTGAAACATATCACTCATCTAGGATGAAGACGATGAGGAAACAGTGTCTGCCTTTACAGAGGGGGATCCAGTAAGGCCTATAGAGGTAATATCTTCATATGTTACTGATAGTTCTCTTCCCATTCACATTTCTTAACATTCTGGTGGAATATAGTGACATTTAGCCTACATTGAAGTATTAACACATTCTCATCCTTTGTAACAGAGCATGGCTGAGCAGCAACAGGAGGGTCCCTCAACTTCCACTGCACAGATTGACACAGTGAGATGGATGTTCACTAAACAACAGAGGTTAATTCTGTGGATTTCATGTGTATCATCTGTATAATGTAATGTCCTCCTTATGTATTCCCAGTTGACAGTAAAAGAGGTATACAAAATCCACCTGCTGCAAAAAATTAAAAAAACGGATATGCTAAGAAATGCTATTCCTCGACCGCCAAATTAGGAAGACGGATCTAGAAATAGAAATACTGGAGCACAAGTTAGAGGTGAGTGCATGGTCACAGGTGAATTATGTTAACTATTGGAACATTAACTGAACTACCTCTTGTATTTGTAGGGAATAAAGAAGATCAAATTAAATGTGTATTCAATCTTTATTTGACTGCTGTGGTTTCACTTCACAATCCATCATTTACATACATAATCTAATCCGTCCCTACATTACCAACCGTAGTCATGCTCTCACATCCCAGCAGATATTGTGTGTTGCACTGTGTTTCTTTGCAAATGGAAGTTTTTTATACAATGTCAGAGATGCAGAGCACTTGAAACGGCTTTTACCCATATTTATCGTTTTCCCTGGACATGAACTGTCAGAGCCATCAAGGAGGAGTTCCACAGGATTGCATTGATGGAACACACATCCCCATCACGGCTCCCTCACATAATGAAGCCGATTATGTTAACACATATGATCTTAACACTGTCAAGATCATATGTGATGCTGCACACATCATTTCGAATGTGGACGCCAAGTGGCTTGGGTCTGTGCACGACGCCAGGATTTATCGAGAGTCTAACCTCAGCAACAGACTGTGGATTTGACTGCTGTGGTGGTGGTGGTGATGATGGTGACTTAAATTCTAAAGTGGTTATTGCAAATGGTGTCTCTGACTGTTCTGCCATCCTGGATAGCTGGCAGGAGGAATGTAGGGTGGACGCACATGGATCTGGGGAGTTTGAGTCTCACTGCTGCTGGGTTGATGATCTTGATAATCTCGAAGGGACCAATAAAACGAGGGGCCAGCTTCCTTGACTCCACCCTCAGGGGAAGGTCACAGGTGGAGAGCCAAACCCTTTGGCCTAGCTGGTATTCTGGAGCCTGGGAGCGGTGGCGGTTGGAGGCAGAGGCATAGCGACCAGCAGCTTTGAGGAGGGCAGCTCGAGCTCGGATCCAGATCCTGCGGCAGCGGTGGATGAAGGCCTGGACGGATGGACAGGAAGTCTCCCTCTCTAGGGTCGGGAACAGAGGTGGCTGGTAGCCGTAGACGCACTGGAATGGAGAGAGGCCTGTGGCAGAACTGGTGAGGGTGTTGTGGGAGTATTCCACCCACAGCAGCTGTTCCGACCAAGATGATGGGGTTTGTGATGTCATACAGCGGAGTGCTGTCTCCATCTCCTGATTCTTGCGCTCCGTCTGACCGTTAGACTGGGGATGGTATCCTGACATGAGACTGACGGTGGCCCCCAGGAGTGAGCAGAATTCTCTCCAGAAAACAGTAGTGTTGGACGGTATACCGATACTTGAAAGGTATCGTGATACCCTAACGCAAAAAACGATGCGATACGTTCTTTTTTTAGTATCGATACTTCTCTTAAAGTAACGTTCTGTGTCTGTGCAGCGAGCTGCGCCAAATCGGTCATTCTCTGGTCACACTCCATGCACGCAGGGCTAGTGGGCGTGCCTAACTTGCTTTCCTCCTCAGCTCGCGCACTCAGCCACACGCAACAGCAGGTCAGCAGTGAGAGAGGGAGCTTAGTAACGAATACGACAGAGATGGCGACAAGCTCGGAAGCTCCTGCCGACCGTCCCCGGCTTGTTAAGGTGAACAGTACTGAGTTTAGAAAACTCCGCCGCGCAACGTGGCCGCATTATACATACTGGTGGTAGGGTATGGGTTCTACTGAGTGCATTCAGGTAGCCTATTATACCTAGAAATATTTAATAACAAAACGGCATATATGCCATGACATTACCAGAACTAATAGAATATTAAATAGCGTTTGCAAGTTATGCTTAAGTTAGGGTGACCAGACATCCCGGTTTTACCGGGACAGTCCCGATTTTGAGTTGCGTGTCCCGAGTCCCGACAAAAGCCTGTCGGGACGCTAAAGTGTCCCGGTTTCCACCAACCGAAACGTTCCGCCAGCACCCCCCCCCCCCCCGCTCAACAATCGCACAAACGGGACGTTCCGCCAGCACCCCCCCCCCCCCTCAACAATCGCGCAACCGAGACGTTCCGCCAGCACCCCCCCCCCCCCCCCCCCCCTCAACAATCGCGCAACCGGGACGTTCCGCCAGCACCACCCCCCCCCCCCCCTCAACAATCACGCAACCGAGACGTTCCGCCAGCACCCCCCCCCCCCCCCCCCGGACCATTATTCATCTTTTTTCCAGATTTTTTAGATTTTCGCCGTGGTATCGGTTCAGTATCGAGTATCGAGGTATTTATGGCAGGTATCGTATCGAAGTCAAAATGTTGGTATCGGAACAACACTAGAAAACAGAGCCTCGATCCGAAACCACATCCACCGGGATGCCATGGAGATGGACCACATGCTTCAGCAACAGTTTAGCAGTCCCCTTGGTTGAAGGGAGCTTGGGCAGGTGCACGAAGTGGGCCATCTTGCTAAACCGGTCCACCACCGTCAGAATGGTGGTGTTGCCGCTGGACGGTGGTAGACCGGTGACAAAATCCAAAGAGATGTGTGACCATGGACGATGAGGTACTGGTAGAGGGTGCACAAGACCAGCAGGAGCTTGGAGCGTGGGTTTCTGTTGGTTGCAGGTGGGACAGGCATTTACAAAGCTCCGAGTGTCCTCAGCCAGAGTGGACCACCAGAAGCGACGCCGCACGACCTCCTTAATCCGCTGGATCCCAGGGTGGCAAGTGAGTTTGGAGCTGTGAGCCCACTGGAGGACCTCGGACCGGAGGTCAGATGGGACGTACAGGCGTTCTGGTGGACAGGAACTGGGTATGGGCTGGTCCTGGATGGCGGCTCTGACCCTCTCCTCCACCTCCCAGGTTAAGGTGGCGATGAGATGTGAGGATGGAAGAATGGTATCGGGTTCGCCAACCTCCCTCTTCTCTTCCTGGAACTGCCGAGACAAGGCATCAGGTTTGACGTTGCGGGACCCCGGCCGATATGAGAGGGAAAAGTTGAATCTGGTCAGAAAGAGTGACCACCGGGCCTGGCGGGAGTTCAGTCTCTTGGCTGACTGGATGTACTCTAGATTCTTGTGATCTGTCCACACCAAGAATGGCAGTTTGGTCCCCTCTAACCAATGGCACCACTCCTCCAGAGCCAACTTCACTGCTAGTAACTCTGTTACCAATATCATAGTTATTTCGGCCAGGGTCACGGTGGCGGACCTCTGAGAGAGAACGGCCCCAACTCCCACGTCGGAGGCGTCCACCTCGACCACAAACTGTCATTCGGGGTCAGGCATTATGAGGATGGGGGCTGATGTAAAACGTGTCTTCAGGGACTGGAAAGCCTCATTGGCGGCCGATGACCACCGGAAGGGCACCTTGGAGGAGGTGAGGGCCGTGAGGGGGGCTGCCACCGTGCTGTACCCTCTGATGAACCTCCGGTAAAAATTGGCAAAGCCCAGAAAACGTTGAAGCTGCTTACGGGAGTCCGGAGTGGGCCAGGAGGTGACAGCAGAGACCTTGGCAGAGTCCATTTGGACGGTCCCCCTCCCTATGACGTACCCCAGGAAGGAGACGGACGGAACGTGGAACTCACACTTCTCAGCCTTGATGAAAAGTGAATTCTCCAGGAGGCGTTGGAGAACCTTCTGGACATGGTGAGGGTGTTCGTCCTTGGACCGGGAGAAGATCAGGATGTCATCGAGGTAGACGAAAACAAATTTGTTAAGCATGTCTCTGAGTATGTCATTAACAAGAGCCTGGAAGACGGCAGGAGCATTGGTGAGGCCAAAAGGCATCACCAGGTACTCGTAGTGGCCGGTGGGGGTGTTGAACACCGTCTTCTATTCATCTCCCTCTCGGATCCGGACCAGGTGGTAGGCGTTGCGTAAATCGAGTTTGGTGAAGACTGTTGCTCCCTCCAGGAGCTCGAACGCTGAGGCGATGAGGGGCAGGGGATAACGGTTCTTCACCGTAATGTCATTCAGGCCTTGATAATCAATACAGGGGCGGAGCGTCCTGTCCTTCTTTGACACAAAGATGACGAGGGTCGGATGATGCCTGCGGCCAAAGAGTCATTGATGTAAGTGTCCATGGCCTCTCTCTCGGAGGCGGAAATGGAGTACAGGTGGCCTCTGGGTGTAGCAGAACCAGGCTGAAGGTCGATGGCGCAGTCGCAGGGTCTATGCGGGGGAAGAGAGGTTGCTTTGGCTTTGCTGAAGACCTCTCGGAAGTCTAGGTATTCAGCGGGGACCCCCGACACATCTGGAGCAGGACTGGAACAGGTAGGTGACTGGGAAGCGGTAGCTTGCTTAAGACAGACCTGATGACAAGTTGGACTCCAACCCAGGATCGCCCTTGTGGTCCAGTCTATGTGTGGGTTGTGGCGTCGGAGCCAGGGGAATCCCAGGAGGAGCGGGTGACGAGGAGAGGACAGGATGTGAAACTGGATAGTCTCGTGGTGGTTTCCAGACAGAAGCATGTGGATGGGCACCGTCTGGTGGGTGGAGGCGACCGTCCAGGGCATTGGCGGGAACAGGAACTGGCAGGCGAATCCGACCGACGCCTAGCTGACGTGCTAGGTCGTTGTCGATGATGTTAGCATCAGAACCAGAGTCTATGAGTGTGGCAAGAGTCTGAGAGCCTTGGGGTAGCAACAGTCGGACCTGACACAGAGAACGTGAGACGGAAGAGGGTTTTGATGTGTGACTCACCAGGACCTCCTTGGTTACTGGTGAGCCTGACCTTTTGCCGGATATCTGGAGAGGAAGTGTCCGGGCTGCCCACAGTAGAGGCAGAGGTTCCCTCTGCGGCGCCTCTCTCTCTTGTGGGGTTAGACTGGCCCTGCTGATCTGCATGGGTTCAGAGTCCCTCCTCGGTGTGCTGGCGGGCGGAGTTAATGACCTGGAAAGAGCTGGAAGATGAGGAGCCTGAAGCCGTTCTCCTTGTCCCTGCCGTCTCTCATGGTGTCTGGCTTGAATCCGTCTGTCCACACGGGAAGCCAGCGCGATGATCTCGTCGAGAGAGGCAGGAAGGTCGTAGGACACCAGCTTGTCCTTGATGTAGTCGGCCAGCCCCAACAGGAAGGCGTCCACCTGAGCCGCCTGGTTCCACTCGCTCCTCCTAGCCCGGATGCGGAAGTCAATGGCGTAGTCTGTAACGGAGCAGGATCCCTGTCTGAGACCCAGGAGACCCCCAGAAGCGTCGGGCCCTCTGGATGCTATACCAAACACCTTGCGTTCGGTGGCGAAGGCGTTGAAGGAGGAGCAGGCCTGGGTGTGGCGTTCCCACTTGGCTGTTCCCCATAGCGAGCGCGGCCTGTCAGGCTGTTGATCGTGAAAGCCACCTTAGCCTCCTCGGTGGCGAAGGTGTAAGGCTGCAGAGCAAAGAGAATTGAACAGTTTGTGATGAAGGGATTACAACCTTCTGGGTCCCCGGCGTAGCGTTCCGGAACTCCCACTCGAGCCTCTAGGATGGGACCAGGATATGCTGGAGCTTGGGGAGGAGAACGATCGGAGGAGTCATCGGAGGATGACTCGGAGGAGCTGGCAGAGAGAGGGACTGGGCGAGGGTCGCGGTGAGTTGTTGAACCTGTGTGGATAGCGTGGCTAGCGCTTGCTCCTGGTTAGCTGCTGCTAACTGAATGTTAGCCGTGGTGGAGGCTAACATCGCCTCTTGGTGCTGGAGCTGGGTCTCCACCCGGTCTAGGCAAGCCAGTGGATCTGGGTTGTGCGCTGGGTCCATTGTGTGGCCAGATTGTACTGTAACGGGTGTGGTTTGGACCCAATAGCAGCACAAGGCAGGTGGGTATCGTTTGTAACAAACTTTATTAAGATCGTAGTCGGGGCAGGCAGGATCGGGAAACCGGGACAGGAGACAGGCGAACGAGGGTCCAGAGGGACGAGCCGGGGATCGTAGTCGGGGGCAGGCAGGATCGGGAAACCGGGACAGGAGACAGGCGAACGAGGAACCAGAGGGACGAGGCAGGGATCGTAGTCGGGGGCAGGCAGGATCGGGAAACCGTGTAGAGTATGTGGATTCAGACATCCTAGCATGCTTCATATCCACCCAAAGGACAAGGGAGAAGAAAAGAGTCAAGCAGCTACTAATATTGACACAGCAGTGAGCAGCGCTGTGGTTGCAGTACAAACTGGTGGTCTTAATGGGGCCGGTGAGCAGAACTGCAAACTCTCCATAGTCCCAGTCAAGTTTAAGTCTAAAAAGGGCCACACAATTGTGGAGACTTATGCCTTTTTAGACCAAGGGAGTTCAGTGTCGTTCTGTACAACAAGTTTGATGCATAGGTTCAATATTTCAGGAAGAGGAACTAAGATGTTGCTATGCACTATGGGCAAAGAAAAGGTTGTGGGAAGCTGCATGTCAGATCTGGACATAGCTGGCCTGAACAGTGGTTTCTATTGTGAATTGCCAGATGTTTTTACACATAAGAAAATGCCTGTGAGTAGGAGCAACCTCCCACAACAGCAGGATCTACTCAGATGGCCATACTTGCATCAAGTACATTTATCTGAGATTGATTCAGATGTCGAGCTTCTGATTGGTTTGAATGTACCTAGAGCCCTGGAACCAATAGAGCTGATTCCGAGTCAAGAAGGAGGACCATATGCTGTTCAGACAATGTTGGGATGGACTGTTAATGGACCACTTTGTGATGCTGGAGCAGACAGTGAACAACCCGCACTCACTGTTAATCGTATCTCAGCTGTGAGATTGGACGAGTTGTGGAAACAGCAGTTTCAAGTGGATTTCCCAGAGTGCAGCCAAGACGAACAGCTGGGTCTATCAAGGGAAGATTGTCAGTTCATGGAAATGGCTAAAAGCAGTGTCAAGCTGATGGATGGTCACTACAGCATTTCTTTGCCTTTAAAGAAGAGGAATGTGAGCATGCCTAATAACCGCAAGCTGGCAGAGCAATGAGCCCTGAGTCTGAAAAGGAGGTTCTAGGGAGACGCCCTATTTCATGCAGACTATGCAGCCTTTATGCATGAATGAAAAGTTGCCCGATAAAGATCTGGCATATAGCTCTAACACAGTATGGTATATTCCACACCACGATGTACCATCCGAAGAAGAAAAAGATTAGAGTTGTGTTTGACTGTGCTGCATCGTTTCAAGGTACATCATTGAATACGCAACTGCTACAAGGACCTGACCTCACCAGCTCACTGGTTGGAGTCATAACCAGGTTCAGGAGAGAGCCTGTTGTTTTGATGGCAGACATTGAAGCTATGTTTCATCAAGTGCGTGTGCCAGCTGAGGATTCTAATCTGCTGCTGTTTCTCTGGTGGCCCAGTGGGGACTTCACTCAACATATGGAGGAGTACAGGATGCTTGCACATCTCTTTAAAGCAACCTCGTCGCCAAGCTGTGCAATTTTTGCTCAGTTACACCATTTTGCAGACGCAAGTGAGGTCGGGTATGGAAGTTACCTACTTGCTGTTGTGCAACCCCAATGCGCAGCTGTGTAGTGCCATTCATTATGGGAAAATCCAGGGTAGCTCCCTTAAAGCCAGTTACCATCCTGTTACGAACCCCAGTATTTTAGTTGGCATTCATTTTGGCTCCCCCTGCTGGGGCAGGTATATTTGTGTTCTTTTGCTTTCACCTTTCTCGGTATGAGGACTCAGATGATGCGGAAGAGATGCCCAGTGGAGGTGTATCTCCTGCTCCGACTCCCAAATCTCCCGAGCGTAGCAAGCGAGAGCATGACTTTAGGATGCAAGAGCTGCAGGTTCGTAGGGAGGAATTGGCGTTTCATAGGGAGTTTAAACTAAAATTACAATCCCATGAGCAGGAGCTTGCCTCCCAGATGGAACTCGCTAAGTTGCATCTGGCTGCAAAAAGAGAGGGTCTTGAAATTCCAGTCTCCATGCACCAATCATTTGATGTCGCCAGAAACATCAAACGTGTCACTCCGTTCAATGAGCGAGAGGTTGATCGTTATTTTCCATTTCGAACGCATTGCTACCTCTCTCGCTTGGCCTAGATCGGTTTGGCCGCTTCTCCTCCAATGTGTGTTGGTGGGGAAGTCCCAACAGGTCTACTCCTCATTGTCCATAGAGCAAGGCTCATAGTGTTGTAAAGTCTGCGATCTTGCGAGCATATGAGCTTGTCCCTGAAGCCTATCGGTTGCGTTTCCGACGCTACCATAAGACCGATAGACAGACATTTGTAGAGTTCGCCCGAGAGAAAGAGATGCTCTTTAGACGTTGGTGCACTGCGCAAAATGTCACTGACCACGCGCAACTCTGTCAGTTGATTTTAATCGAAGAGTTTAAGGATTGTCTTCCCGAGGCAGTCGCTATGTACAACGAACAGTGGGCTACGACTCTAGAGAAAGCCGCTGTTCTTGCCGATGAGTACGTGCTGACTCATAAGGTTGGCATGCGCGACTATAAGCCTCGGAAAAATGAGACCGCGAAGAGGGTGAACCTGCCGTAGGAAAATAGCTCACCACGTCCACCTGATAGCTCTCAGAATCCTAGCGCTGAAGTCAAGTGCAACTACCATGGACGTTGTTAGACATGGGCATTTGGGGCTATAGCCCCGGATCTTTTGGGAATAGCTCCGGATCTCGGAAAGATCTATGCATGATGGTCTGATGCATTCTGTTCAAGAAAAATAACTCTATAGCGCCCCCAATGACACGGTGAGATATGGAACTGGAGTTCCATATCTCCCCCCGTCGGCCGTCGGTCCGGGGTGACAGGATGATCGCGCAGCCCCCCCCCCCGTCGGTCCAAAGTCGGTCCAGTTTCCAAATTGTGCTTGCTCTTGGGCTTAGGGGGCTCAAACGGACAAGTGAGGATAGCGATCTTTGCGTCCTTCAGAACGCAAAGTGTGTTGTGTTCCGATCACGCCCGATTTCTAAAACACCCGAAACCCTGTCTTAAAAGGACTCTAACTTCTGGGCTGGAGCCCCGGATCATTCCAATTGCTAGCGACGTCCATGGCAACTACTGTAAGAAGCCCAGTCACATCGTGGCAGACTGCCTAGCACTTAAAAAAAGAAATGCTAAGGGTACTGGGTTGATTACTACTAAACGAGACTCGCTTCCAGCTCCGAGTGTAGGCAAGAAGGTCAATGAGTGCGATCAGTCTGAGGGTTACGAACCATTCGTGCGTTTGGGCTACGTCTCACTTCCAGGCAGTAACAAGCAGCCTGTCAGAATCCTTTGTGACACCGGCGCTAGCCAGTCAATGATGTTAGAAGGGATATTACCCTTGTCGGATAAAAATGCACTTGGGAGTAATGTACTGGTTCGGGGAATCGGTATGACTTTCATCCCAGTTCCGCTCCACAAAATCCATCTCGAGTCTGATCTGGTATGTGACTGTGTCGTAGTGAGTGCAGCGATTTCCTTCTGGGGAATGATATTGGGGGTGGTGATATCTGGGGAGAGTCAGTTAAACTACCCGAGGTCGTGGCTGTGCCATTGTCTTCTGACTAGGAAGTGCAAGTGCAGCAGGAGATTTCCGGATGTTTTCCCGTCTTGCGCAATCACCCGTGCAATGTCCAAGCGAACTGACGCGCAAGGTACAGATAACTTTGAGGATTTGCAGGATAATTTTCTTGCTAATCTTCATTCGGGCCCGACTAAACAGTGTGATTCCAACGCCACTAAGTCTTTGTCGCCTGCTATGGGTAGTGAGGAGAAGAGTCATCGGCTGACTAAAAATGCTAGAAGGGTGCCACACGTCTTTTCACTGCGCGTGAGATGGCAAAAAACACCTCCAGGGAGTGCGAACAAAAATGAAAAAATGGTACGATGTCAAAGCGAAAAACCGTGTGTTCGAACCAGGTGACAAAGTTCTCGTGTTACTCCTTGTCCTCAGATTGTCTCTGCAATCTCGCTTCAGTGGTCCATACACGGTCCAACGAAAAGTCTCTGATCGTGATTATGTAGTTCAAACTCCAGATCGCCGCCAAAGTTCACGGTTATGCCATACAAATATGCTGAAACCTTTTGAAACCAAATACTTAGCAGGAGAGAGCGATACTGCGGCGCTCTCCGAGGGCCTGACCCCAGAGACTCCATTGACTAAAGCGGTTATCTTATCTTCTTTAATGGGTACTGAAGAGGATGACATAACCGACCCAAGTAGGTCTGTCCCTGTTGGCAGGCTTACGAATTCCGAAATGCTTGCGAAACTCCCGGAGTTTCTCTCGTATTTAGCGCCTGGTGAGAGCAGGGATATTCAAAGGCTAATACGAGAATTTGGAAACCTTTTCGGTGACGTCCCATCACAAACAAATGTGTTCGAGCATGACATCGACGTTGGTTCAAGTCTATCGATTAAACAACATCCCTATCGGGTAAACCCAATGAAGCAAGCTCATTTACAACGTGAAGTCGAGTATATGCTAAGCCATAACATCGCTGAAACCAGCGCCAGACTACCTTAGGGTTAACTCAGTTACTAAACCGGATTGTTTCCCGCTGCCTCACGCAGATGACTGTGTAGACAGGGTGGGGGTTGCTGTTTATGTCAGTAAATTTGACATGCTAAAAGGGTACTACGCTTCCTTTCAAAGACTTGTGAACATAGTCTTAAGTGGCATGTCTGAATGTGAAGCCTTTTTGGACGACATTGTGCTCTATAGTCAGACATGGCCCATACACATGTGTCAGATGCGGGAGCTGTTCTGACGGTTATCAGAGGCAAATCTTAGGCTCAACTTAACTAAGTGTGAGTTTGCCAAAGCTAAAATCACATACTTGGGACATATAGTGGGTGGGGGTGAGGTCTGACCCGTTGACGCCAAGTTAGAGGCTATCCTAAACTTCTCAGCGCCTGATGACCGGCGTGGTCTCAGGCGCTTCATGGGAATGGTAGGGTACTACCAGAGTTTTTGTCAAAACTTCTCCTCCGTCGTGTTGCCACTCACTGACTTGTTTAGTCCAAAGGTTGCTTTTGAGTGGAGTGAGAAATGTAAAGTGGTGTTCGAGGAAAGTAAGAGGTCTCTTACTTTCTTCTCCCGTGCTCCTTTCCCCCGACTTCAGTCGACCGTTTCATCTCGCTGTTGATGCGAGCGATGTGGGTGCGGGCGCTGTCCTTCTTTAGAATGGTCCTGATGGTGTTGAACATCCCGTATGCTACTTCTCTCGGAAGTTCAATACCCATCAACGGGCATACTCTACCATCGAGAAAGAGGCACTAAGCCTCGTCCTCGCGATCCAACATTTCGAGGTATACCACGGTTTGTCGTCTCACCCGATCACGGTGTATAGTGATCATAACCCGTTGCAATTTTTGAATACGAACTCCAACCAGCGTTTGATGTGCTGGAGCCTCATCCTCCAGCCATATGGCCTTGAGAAAATGCATGTGCGTGGGTCGGATAACATCCTGGCCGATGCATTATCCCGAGGCCATTAAGTGTGGGGGGGGGGAGAAAATTAGTTTTGAGTTTAGTTTGAACAGGCTTTAGTTCTTAATTAGATTATTCTCTTGTTTAACGGCATGACCATTGTAGCCTAATTTTTTTTCTGGATTTGACCTCGATTGGGTCAAGTTAAGCAACGTATAGATTGTGGTTGCAATAGGGACCACATTAGAAAGCTCTCACTTGAATGCGTATGCGTGAGTGTGAATGAATGCTTGACTTGAATGGGTATGAATGTATTCGTTAATCACAATTGTACATGCATTGATTCGTATCTCGTTTATGATGGCTAGAGCCACCATTTCGGTGGGAGGGTGTTACGAACCCCAGTATTTAAGTTGGCATTCATTTTGGCTCCCCCTGCTGGGGCAGGTATATTTGTGTTCTTTTGCTTTCACCTTTCTCTCCGTGTGCCCACAGGTTAATTGCTTATTGGATGCACCTGGCACACCCTATTTAAGGGCACCCACTTACGGTCGCTGGCTCTCTCTCATTTCCCAGACCAGAAGGATTGTGTGACTGGCTTCCTACTTCACCACCGCCTCTAATTTAATTTTTCCAAATACTATCCCCTGCGTGGGATCATTATTTCTGGGCCTTTTGGCCACTTGACCATTGTTTCACGCGGGTTACAAAATAAATACCCCTGTTTTGCTAACTTTGTCTGGTTGGTCCATCAATTCTTGTTTGGTGCTTAGCATGGGCCATAACACATCCCTAGACTGGAGCTAACAGCAGCAGTGGTAGCAACATGTATGGACAGATTGTGGAGGAAGGAATTGCAGATGCTGCTGCTTGACTCTGTGTTCTGGACTGATAGCACCTCAGTGTTGAAGTACATTAAAAATGAGACCTCCAGATTTCGAGCATTTGTGGCTAACAGGGTCTCAGAAATCCTCAAAACATCTGAGGCAGCTCAGTGGACACATGTGAGCACTTTATGCAACCCTGCATATCTTGCTTCCAAGGGACTTGGAGCAGAGTCATTTCTCAAAGATGCAAAATGGATATCTGGCCCACAACTTCTGATGCTGCCAGAGGATCAATGGCCTACACATCCAGATGTTGCGAGTGAGCTAGCAGAGCAAGATGATCCTGAGGTAAAAAAAGAGCATCTTGGTTAATGCTGTCTGTGTCAAAGAAGAAAATGACAGTGTCATTTGGAGTCATCTGAAGAGAGTGATGGGCTGGATCTTAAGATTCAAGAACCTACTCTTAAGTCTGTGGAGGAAGAGAAAGGAGGTTGAGGCATCGTTGGCTCACTCAAGTTTAGATGAGACAAAACAGAAAAATATTCTGAAGAAAGAGCTGCAAAGTGTCAATAGTTTCTTCCATGTTTTTCTCTCTGTGGAGGAGCTTAGACAGGCTGAACTGGAAATAATCAGATCTTGTCAGAGGAAAAGATTTCCAGAAGAGTTTTCCAGCCTGTAAAAGGGACAGAACGTGAAACGGACAAGCCACATATAAAAACTCAATCCTGTGCTTGAAGACGGTGTCTTGAGAGTTGGAGGACGGCTTAGTAAGGCAGCTATGCATGAAGAGTCAAAACATCCAGTCATACTGGCCAAGGATCTACATATCTGACATTATCCTCAGGCATGTGCATAAGGAAGTCGGCCATAGTGGTAGAGCTCACATGATGGCAAAGCTACGTCAGAAATACTGGATTACTGGCGCTGGTGTGGCTTTAAGAAAGACCTTGGCAAAATGTGTTGTATGTCGACGGGTACAAGGAGTTCCAGGCGTCCAGCAGATGGCAGATTTGCCACGCAACAGGGTTTCTCCAGATGATCCACCATTTACCACAGTGGGAGTAGATTATTTTGGACCATTTGATGTAAAACGTGGAAGAAGCCAAGTGAAAAGTTACAGAGTTATATTCATGTGCTTAACCTTAAGAGTTGTGCACATTGAAGTAGCAGCATCACTGGACACTGATTATTTTATTAATGCCTTACGTCACTTCTTAGCAAGACGAGGACAAGTCAAAGAACTTTGTTCAGACAATGGTACCAACTTTTTCGGCACTGAGCGGGAATTGAGACGTCTATTGAACAATGGAATCATTCTCAGATCCATGAAGAACTTCTGCAGAGAGGCATTAAGTGGACTTTTAATCCTCCGACTGGTTCCCATCATGGAGGAGCATGGGAGAGACTAATTCGCTCCATCAGGAAGGTCCTCAACTCTACTTTAAGCATTAATAGCAGACCGATAACAAAATCATCCACAGATCCTAATGACTTAGAGGCTCTGACTCCCAACCATCTTTTGCTCCTCAAGACCCATCCTTCATTGCCACCTGGTCTCTTTCAAAGGGAGGATTTGTATGCTGTTCATAGATGGAAGCAAGTACAGTACATGTCCAATTTGTTTTGGAAAAGATGGACAAAAGAATATCTGCCTCTAGTGCAGCAGACAACCAAAACAATCATATTGTTTTGGATAATAAAAAAATGTAATTTAATTTTCAAGATGGCCACCATCACTTCTGTGGCTGTGATATGGGTGATCCCAGTGTCAAATCAGTCATTTCTTCCAATGCAGAATTCAAATTTTGAACTTTGAAATTGGCCAGAAGCTTCCTTCTACAACACAACTGATTACATCAGTTTTCACAACTGTTGACCACTGCTGACCTATGACCACTGTTTCTTTCAAGATGGCAGCCATATGGCCCAGATAGGTCTTCAATTGCTCCTTGTACGCATGAGGAAGCTGATAGTCGCATGCTATTGCACGTAGCCCATGCAGCAAGAAATGGCCATCATAAAATTATGATTCAAACGGTTGATACCGATGTTGTGGTGCTAGTTGTGGCAGTGGCTCAGACTCTACAGCCAGAAGATGAGCTTTGGTTTGCTTTTGGAACTGGAAAGAGTTTCCGATACTTAGCAGCAGGCACGTGCAGAGGGGGGGGCTATGGGTGCCCGAGCACCTGCCCTTTTCCCTTTGAAGGACCAAAGTGCCCTTTTGAGCGGACCAAAGTGCCCTTTTGCCCCCCGCCCCCCCCCCCGCGCAACAATCGCGCAACAGAAATCCTCCGGCCCCCCCCCCCCGCTCAACAATCGCGCAATAGAAATTCTCCGGTAGCACCCCCCCCCCCCCCCCCCCCCCCACCCCGCTTAACAATCGCGCAACAGAAATCCTCCGGTAGCACCCCCCCCCCCCCCCCCCCCGCTCAACAAAAACTCCTGAGCACCTGCCCCTCAAAGGGTCTCTGCACGGCCCTGCTTAGCAGCCCATGAAATTGCAGCAGGGCTAGGGCCTGAGAAAGCAGCACGTGCACTACCAATGTTCCATGCATTAATGCGTTGTGACACTGTGTCAAGCTTTGTCGGCCACGGGAAAAAGACTGCGTGGGCTATAGGGTTGTGCCGATGGACGATGTCATCGTCCATTGTGATGGCTGACTGACATCACGATGGAGAGCCACCATCGGGATGCCACGCCCCCCTCGTCCGACACACTAATCCTATGGTCTCTTCTATAGTTATTACCTAAAAACTTTGCAGGGATTGCTCTGTAAATAAATTGAAAATATAACTAATGGTCCATATAAAGTGCTGTAAGTTAACTAGGGCTGCCCCCTAATAGTCGGCTTAGCCGATCGACGGAGGCTTAGTCGAATACGTTTTCATTAGTCGAGCAAAAAGTAAAACATAAAAATAAGAAGGCATGAGCATCGCAAACCGAATACATCCGTGGTCGCAACAAGCCCTGATTTAACTCATCGCTTCAGGCATACTGACCAATACACCTGGGCAGGTAAACACCTAGGCAAGTAGACTGCTAGACACACAGGACTCATACCGGTGATCACGGCTTTAGTTCCCCGTGTCTGATCGCTGTAATTCGGAGCGTGAATATCGGTTGAATATCAAATATCTTACTAACTTTAAAAAACACTACACTAGTATTTTTTAAAACGATAGTCACACATCCCTAGTAAATACGCTGTGAAGGTGAACCCTCCTGGACTCCGTTATTAACATGAACCGCTCCGCCGAAGGAGCCGCACATCCACACGAACCGGACACCAAAATACAAACAAACATGTTTTCCATTTGATTGCTTTTAAATAAAGTTGTGTGCAGTTATACGGTAAATACGATTATTAAAAGTGTTCATGTCTCCTTCCTGGTCCAGAACCGCTTGATCCATGCCGTTAATAGGCGGCCCGCTTCGTGGGCCCCCCCCAATGACGATATCATCGACCATCACGATATTTTAGTGTAAACATCATCAACTGCCAATTTAAGGGACATCACCCAACCCTAGTGGGCTGTATGGGCTGTGTTCCCTGAGCTTACACATGCCCTGTTGAAACTGTCATATGACATACCACAGGAGACTCTATGACCAAACCAGCACATGCACAGAAGTCGATACGGCAAGGAGGAAGTTATTTGCAAAGAGGCACAATGTGCAAACAATCCCTCCAACCAAGGCTGCCCTAGAAGAGCATGTCAAGAGAGCAGTATACCAAGGAGGTCATGTGTGGGGTCAAGTGCTGGTGTCAACACCAGAACTACCATCACCGTGCAAATGGGGCTGGTCAAAGACATCTGAGGGGGACATTGAACCCTTCTGGACATGCCTACCAGATGCAGGCCAGTCCAGTTATGAACTGGTCTCTTGCAAATGCAAGAAGGGTTGTGTTGGGCAGTGTAAGTGCAAAAAAGCTCAGTTACAGTGCACAGCCCTCTGTTTCTGTGAAGGTGAGTGTGAATAGTCTTCCCCGTGATAGACCCTTGATTTGGCCTCACTTAATTGCAACCGCAGGTCACAGGTAACTGTGAAACTGGGGGAACTTCGTCAGTGGGTCACACCACCTAATTAGGACATCACTGACATCACACTGACATCACACATCACTGACATCACACATCACTGACATCACATTGACATCACACATCACTGACATCACACATTCCTAATATGGAGCTCACATCACTGACATCACACACTCCAAATATGGAGCTCACATCACTAACATCACTGAGCTCACATCACATATCTCCATATATGGGCATAAAAGGGACAATGACTGACAGATATAGAGATCTCCATATATGGGCATATCAGCATGCCAATATGTGGACATATTCTGATGACATCGGGTATCTTCAGTATGTTCGCCATATATGGGCATAAACTGCAACCGTAGGTCGCGCACTTTAGGGCGAGGTCGCTTCCCGCCCTCAGGTCGTCTTACTAGTACAAGTCTTGTGAGATGGAGAGCTTCTCAGAAATTCTAGAGTTTCTAACGCAAATTTTGCAGAAAAAATGTATAATTCAACACAGAGATCATCTAACCAGTCTGAACAAATGGCGGCCATTTTGAATTTCTGATTAAATGGTGAATTATCCAAAAGACATTTACCAAGTACGATATATGGTAAAAGCCTGAAATATTATATTGTAGTCATCACTCATAAGAAAACAGTTGTTTCTGGTGGCCATATTGGAAAAATGGTTGCCATGGACGCCATGTTGAAAATTCATGATGCCTCCATATCCAAATCTTTTGAGAATGCCTTTGGCTATAAGTGTACCAAATTTCATGCTTGTACCACAAAATGCACGATTCCTTTATATTTTGAAGCTAAGCAGCTGTACTACTCAGCTTCAGGAACGTCAAAAGTGGACCAGAGTCAAGCACAATTTCATGCCTGGAGACATCATACTCATCGTGGATGATTCTGCACCCTGTAACTCTTGGATTATGGGGAGTTCTCAAAGCTGTTCCAGATTAGAGAGGACTTGTACGACAAGTGAAGATCAAGACCAAAACAAGCTGCCTGTACAGGCCTGTCACAAGGATCTGTCTTCTTCAGGAAGCTGTAGAGTCCTGATGGATACTTGAAATTAAATATTTCAACGTGACTGACTTTGGACGTGACTTTATGAGTGATGGTGACTATACCACTCCCTATTGACTTTGTGCTGGTAACATCTGGCCTAAAGGAGCTGATGGACCATGGAGTGAAGAACATTTAAAATTGAACTCTTCACTTTGATCATTTGTATGTCTTCTGCATTATGTTGAGAATAAATAATAACATATGTATCAGCAGGCTTTAATATCTACACATAGCCACAAAGGAATAGAAATAAATATACCAGTTGTATTAACTGCACCTGAACACTAGATGGCGGCAAACATAATACACTGCGGGCGGGCGCTCAACACTAGCCATTATGCGTCATAGAGGCCACGCCTCCTGCCCAGAGACTACCGGGCAAAACATCCGGGGGAGCCAGAACCCCCAGGCAGCGCATCGGGACGGACGTCCAGCTAGGGGGTCGCTCCATGCGCATGACTATACAATACCCCTCCATGTGCTTGGTAGATTAATATAACTAAAACTAAACAAATAAAGTGAGTTAAAGCGATCCTGTGTCGGGGCCTCCTTCCTCAAAGAATACACTACAATCACTTATTTAATTATGCTCTAATAATTAGGGGCCGGAATGTAGGAACAAGGGATGTATTTGGGTTGCATGCCTGTCACTCAGTCACCAGTAGGAGTGTGTGTGGGTGTTTGTGTGGAAGTGTGTGTGTGTGCGCGTCACCAGGGCGTAGCCGTAGTAATTTAAATCACCTGTACCTGTTTGTAGTTCTTTGTTTTGCAATAGAGAGAGGGTGAGGGGGTGCCGTGATTTTCTGTTGACTGCAATCTATGTCACAACATCTACAGAGCATCATGTAAGTCATAGCGTGTTGGACAGATCTCCCTCTTATTATCCTCTCGGCGGCTAATTGTTGCACTGGATAGCCGCTACTACACAATGTAGTAGTAAGTCGTACAACCCGCTGTTGTATCATTGTACAAGTTGAGTTAGATGGAACTTCTTCAAATGACCCCAACTGGCAGCAATGGGCCGCTCAAGTCAGAAAATACAAGACTCATGAGATTACTACACATTACATTAATTTCATTGTTGCAATATTTTATTAAAGGTGCAGATTGCCACAGGGTAGCGCCAGGGAACAAGTGGCTCCCTGCCCACATATGCAGGAGAACCAGGAGACAGCGAGAGAGGGTTGTCACACCATGCAAGGCAAGTTTCTATCACATATCCCAAACTGCATAGAGGAGACGGATACAGGAGTGATGTCACATACTCACAGAAGTCTAAAAAGTCTTGTGTGTACGTGATCACATCTTCACAATGTATTATTAAGTCGTACAACCCGCAGTTGTATCATTGTACAAGTTGAGTTAGATGGAACTTCTTCCTCAAATGACCCCTCAAGTCAACTCAAGTCAACACGAGTGCCGTTTACCTGTATGGTAAGTACTCGGGAACATGCCTACAAATGGACGGTACCAGTAATGGCTTTGGCTGCATTTTGTCAAGGTTACATAAGGTGCCCTTTTGTATATAAAACAAAGACATTCATCAATTTGGATGGAAATGTTTCACTGTTTACAAAGGTTGACTGGACTTGGATGCTACTTGGATGCCATCATTCGTCTCAGCAAGCCATGTTGTGGAAAAACACAATGAGCGCTATAATTTATCTAGACTACTGTACCTTCCAACAGAATAGCATAGAAGGTCCATTTCAGAATACAGAAAACCAGACGAGAAGCGCTGTGGTTTCATTTGACATAATTTTACAGCTTGCATAAAATGTTCACATCATTAAATGGACCCTTTTTCACAGAGGCATCAATCATAGGATAAACACAGGTGTCACTCATAACACATGCGTCTCTGATGTACCAGGGCATTGGTAGTAGACTAAACTAGTGGAGATAAGTCTACAACCTGTGTCCTGGACCCAGTATTTCAAAACTTGTAATCCGGATCAGGATAATCCAGATAATGAAATCCTCCTTTTCTCAGTCCTGGATCAAGGTGATCCTGCTGACTTTATCCAAGTATTTCAAAACACTAAACATAATTATGGTAATTTATAGCAAAATAGCATCTGCAGGGTGTATACAGAAATTCTTAAGTTGAATTACTACCTTTTACTACCTTTTTTTACTACCTTCACAATATTTTTTACTACCAGCACGATTTCAAGCTGCAACTGTAGCAGCGTAAAGTGTGAAGTAAAGTGACGAGTAAAGTAATGAAATATCTTTCAACCAAATTTCTAAGTTGTTCAATTGGGGCCTTGAAAAAAGAGGAAGAAACTAGATAATAATAAAGTGCAACTTTACACTGTAATAACATTTAATGAGGTAATTATACTTCACTGGACACAACAATTGGCCAACACAGAGTGAGAGAGACACCTGACACAACCATCCTCCAAAAAACGAATATTAATATCCATCTGTTTTTTTTTTTTTGAGGATTGGCTGAGGCTCTCGCGCAATAGTAACACACCGCGGACCTACGGCCGGCGGGAGGGGGGGGGGGGGTGCGCGCAATAGTAACACACCGCGGACCTACGGCCGGCGGGAGGGGGGGGGGCGCGCAATAGTAACACACCGCGGACCTACGGCCGGCGGGAGGGGGGGGGGCGCGCAATAGTAACACACCGCGGACCTACAGCCGGCGGGAGGGGGGGGGGGGGGGGGGGGTGCGCGCAATAGTAACACACCGCGGACCTACGGCCGGCGGGAGGGGCGCGCAATAGTAACACACCGCGGACCTACGGCCGGCGGGAGGGGGGGGGTGCGCGCAATAGTAACACACCGCGGACCTACGGCCGGCGGGAGGGGCGCGCAATAGTAACACACCGCGGACCTACGGCCGGCGGGAGGGGGGGGGGCGCGCGATTGTAACACTCCGGCCGACGGGGGGGTGCGCGCAATAGTAACACACCGCGGACCTACGGCCGACGGGGGGGGGGGGGGCGCGCGCGATTGTAACCGTCAATATCCACTATAAGCGAATGATCGCGCGCGATGTGCCGCCTCCATTCACTTTGTATGGGACGCGAGCAATTCGCTGCGCAAAGCACGCTGGGATTGCTTGCGGCGCGGAGCCAGCTGCGGCGCGGCCTGGCTCCGCTTCTGAATTTGCATAAAGTTGGGAGATTTCAACTTTATGCAAATATTCGCACGCGGTCACCATTCAGCAAACAGGACGTGGGCGCGGGCCGTGACGTCGATCCCTCTGATTCATTACCACAATGCGGGCGGGAGCTAATTGATCCACTAGTCAACACGCCCCCAGCGAACGAGTCTTCAAGGCGGCGCGATGTCACGCGGATAATTCGCGTATAGTGGATATTCACATTGACAGAATGCTGCGTCTTCTCTCTGCCCGCTCGCCTCTCCTCCCCCCCCCCCCCCCCCCCCCTAACAAACATTTCTCAACGGATCTCCACGAAACACACAAGTGGTACATTTTGTCTTCAAAAAGGTGACTAGTTTGCATGCCTGCGGGTGCGGGTACCAAGTTTGAGTCAGCATGCGCGAGAGGTTCGTCGAGTTTTAGTAATTTGAGGAGATAGGCCTGCACGTAAATTACACAAATTGAAAAACTCATAGGCCAAGTTCGATGGGGGTTCGAAAATTTAGTACCTCGTCAGATGACGTTTATTACTTTTTACTACTTTTTACTGGCCTTAATTTGGGCTAATTTCATTTACTACCTTTCACTACCTTTTACAACACCCTGATCTGATTTGATTAAGTAAAATAATCAGTTTGTACACAAACATTGAAATACATTGCTGCAGGTTTTAAAATCACATTCAAGCCATTTCCAAACAGTGCATTTTTAAGCTTCTGACTGAAGTCAAATGTGTCTTCATTTAATCAGAAGCATGAAAATATACCTTGAAAATGCTTGGAAAGTGCTTCAATGTGCAGCATGATATAAACTGTGACACTGAAAAAATGCAAGTACACACATCAGAATGTGTGTTCCTCACACCTGTGGAAGCTTCAGAGGGTGAACCTTCAACCAGCACCAGCATTGCTCCACCCGATCCACCACAAGAGGTTCGTGGGCCAGCGCCAGAGTGTCGGAGACGGAAGAGGCATGCCGGTGATGAGGATGCTTATCAAAAGCTCCTCAAAATGGAGACCGAGAGGGCAGTCAAACAATTTTAACTGGCCAATGAACAAATAAAGCTGACGCAAAGAAACAGAACTGAAAATAAAGCTGTTAGAAAAGCAGCTCACTTCTGACCTCTGAGCTGGGTTAGGTCCTGTTTAGTTATTGGCCACATTATTTGAAATGTTGGTTTTGTTGGAATTAAAGTTTGTTTGGACCCTGCATTCCTGTTGTCTTTCTCTGATATTTTGGTACATGCAAGTTACAATGTTTGAAACTAGAATTTGAGAAATAGGTCTGTAATAAATTGTTACTCTTATTTACAGCAGTTTCAGAAAGTGAGGTCAAACATTTTACCATACTTTACATTTCTTACAATTAGGCTGCTTTATTATTTTTAAATATATATATTTTTATATTTATTATTATTTGTTAAAAGTAAAACACTAACATTTTAGATTAAGTGTAATGAACATCTTGAGTAACAATATCTAGGAGAAGTGGAGCTGAGACTTAATCTAAATGATGTAATCCAAGTGAAATCCACCTCTGAGGTGGGATCCAAATGATCCTGAAATTTTGGTATCAAGTTGATCCAGAGATCTGCTTTAACTTTTGAAATACCCAAATCCAGCCTTTAATCTGGATTCAATGGAGGATTGGATTACCAAAGCAGAATCCTGATCTTCAGGATCAGGATTATCTGGATCTGTGTTGAAATGCCCAGTTTCCAGATCAGGTCTAGATTTAATCCAATCCGACCAGGATAATCCTGTCAATCCCTTTTGAAATACTGGGCCCTGGTACATGAATGTATCAGACCCATAATTAGTTATGAGTGTCACCTGTGTTTGTCCAACATAAAACCATTTTTACAATCCTTTGTCCTTGACATGGCTTTGGCATTTATGTGTGAGTAAAAGATCAATAAATGATTTCATAATGTTATTAAAGCCTGAAACTAATCAGTTAAAGATATGTAAATGTCACGTATTACTTTCACTGAATTTTGAAAATTTCACCTGAACCCACTGCAAACTGCTTTGCATAAAAGGCGTCTGCTAAATAGTAAGAGCTAACTTGTTCATGGCAAGCATATCAGGCCAACAATGATTCAAGCACTCGTCTCTCCCCACTTTCCAACCCTTCCACTAGCTCTTCTTCGTCTTGGCGGGGCACACGTGAGACAGTATGAGGTCCATCATGTTCTTGATAATGGCCGGGGGCGGGTGGATATTGTGGGGGAGATGATGAGCCAAGGTCATTTCCCAGGCGTCCACAATCATAACACCCAGGCCCATGAACATGGGCCTGAGCACCCTGTCGAGCTGCAGCGTGAACCAGTCACTGTTGTACAAGCTCACCTCCTGGTTCTGGGTCTGTAAGTTACCTGTGCGGATCACCACAAGGGTCCCGGGGCCCCGGTCCAGGAGTCGCACAAGTGCCCGGCGGATGTGCCGCATGCGGCGTATGTAGACCTCCACGGGGAAGGTGCTGAAATGGGACCAGATACTTAGGAGCACGACCGTGTTGGGACCTCCGGGAAGGCCGTCCAGCTCGTTAGCGACGTAGCGCAGGTCGCTAGCGCTGACGGTGGAGAAGCGGATGGGTGGGCCGTGACAGCGGTACTTCAACAGGATGTTGTGCTTACTGTCCACCGCCATGTAGGGCCCCGTGTTCTTTGGACTGTGTAGGTTGAACTCTTTGATTTCTAAGGAGAGACCCGAATGAACGCACACATTGGAAATGAGCAACAGGACATAAATATAATGGTCAGAGTAGGACTGGGTGATGTGGCCAAAATCTTCAATCCTGATATAGGTAATTTAATATCTCTAACGGTATCACGATGGCATGTTTTCTGGTAATTCAATACAAATTTTAAAAAAGCCTATATAAGATAATCCCATGGTAAAGCCTATTTTTGTACACTCCTGTGTAAATTAAATACTTGACAAATGTAATGCAGCCTTTGAAACCAGGAAAAGACAAAATTTATGCCATATCATGATATTACGATATCCAAAATCTAAGATATCTAGTCTCATATCATGATATCGATACATCGATATATTGCCCAGCCCTGAGAGAACACGGAGAGAGGTGTCGGCGCTCACCTGGTACAAAGGCGTTGAGGTACTCAAACCACTGCCTCACCGTGGAGTCCCCGTACATGTGGACCACCTTGCCCATCAGACACTGTGTGATGGACGAGGAGTCGTTGAACTGGCGAGCAGGAGTCCCACCCAACACCCTCCAAGAGCCTTGGTAGTAATACCCAGAAGGGATATACTTGACTGGCTCCGGTTTGACGCTGCTGTTTTCTAACTCTGGTTTATCTGTGATGCGAGTGACACAAATGACACAAATGATGAAATGCATACCGAGTGGGTGCCACCACTACCACCACCACATAAGCAGTGTCCTCCATAAACTGTTGCAATGATTGCGTACCTATCTTCTTGGGAAGCACGTTGATCCGATCAGGTCCTGACGCATGGATGACAACTTTGATGTTTACATCGCTGCGAGGAATAAAACACATGGGGATAAACATTTACAAAGTTTTATTACATGGCTTTGTTGAATACTCGATTCTGATTGGTCAATTACGGGATTCTACGGTCTGTTATTTCTGAATAGCAGATAGCTGCTATGGACACTATTTCCAACCGTAGTGTCAAATTATTGATTTCCTAAGCGGGGTTAATGTACAGCAAGCCAGGCATTATTGCGAAATAAACCCCTTCAGGGTGATTCAAGACCCTGCATCACCCTGTCAGGGTTTATTTCGAAATAACGCATATCGCACATTATCCCTGACATAGTCGACGTGAACGAGAAAAGCAGTGGACAGCGCCGGACCTCTGAAAGAGCAGCGCTTCTTTGTTGGTGATGATTTCTTTCAGGTAGCCTCCCTTGGCGTGGTTGATCCTGGTGTCACAGCTCAGCATCTTGGGCTTGAAGCAGTACCAGGGCTCCCCTGTGTGGAGGTCCGTGTAGTTGCACAGCGGCTGCTGCTGCGGATTGGGCAGCAGGCACATGTTGCACATGGTGGTCTCAGACAGGAAGCCCGAGCGGAACAGACTCTTGAAGAAGACCCGGTCGGGCCGCTGCTCGCGGAGCCGCTGGAGCACGGCCACCGCCTCGCTGGAGTGCACCATGGTGATCTCCACCTGGGACGCGCCCGCCCACAGCAGGTGGAACAGTGCCGAATAGGAGCCGTTGAGGTGGTCCACCACTCGGCCCGCCACCCCGGCCCCCAGCTCCGGGGAGTGCAGCCGGGCCAAAAGGAAGTCCCCGCCATACCGCTTGGGACGGCCCTGGAAGTCGTACATCTGGACCAGCGCTTCAAGCTGGTCGCCCATGTACCACTCCCTCCTGCCCTTGGCGGGCAGGATGGCGAACAGGCTGTGCACAGGGTCGCTGGTCTGGTGCAGGGGCGCAGGGGCGGGTCCGGCAGGGAGCTGGGGCCAGGCAATGGAGTTGAGGAGGTAGCGCTCCTCCAGGGCTTCTTCAGGGGAGGGTTCCAGGCCCAGGTGGCTGCAGAAGGTGTGGTTGTGGTACGGCGGCCCCTCCTGGACAAAGGCCGTGTGAATGCTGTTCTGGAGCTGGAGAAGTGTTGACGCCGTGTGGCAGCTCAGGTTCTGAGGGGGACGAGGAGAGAGTCAATAGGGAATTTTCGAGTGTCCAAAATCTAAGAAGATATCTAGTCTCATATCACAATATCAATATAATATCAATATATTGCCCAGCGGATGCTACACACTGGTAGTGGAGGAGGTGTGATATCGCCCCCAAAACTCGCTATGTAAAACGATTTGAGTGCCTTCAAAACTAATGTAATGTAATCTTACCAGTATCCTCCTCATGTATCTATAATACTAATTGCATTTACTACTATGTGTACACATGCTTAAGCCATAGACTATAAAATAGGCTCTTAAACTCTTGTCCTAATGTCATTTACATTTACATTTAGGGCATTTAGCAAACGCTTTTGTCCAAAGTGACAATCTAAAAGGAAGTGAGCCCTTTTTCCAGTCCGCCTTTCTATTTCACATCTCTTCCTGCTTTTCACACCACGCTAGTATTTATTAAACACCACTATAGTATTTATTAAACACACACACATACAGAATGGCTGACTGTGACTCTCACCTCCAGAGTGTGAATGTTGCTCAGCAGGAAGATGAGACCAGTGAGTGCGAGGAGGATGAAGATGGGGGAATATCTGTACAGATGTCGACACATGACGACCCCCCGCGTCCCCCCATGGTGACCCACCACCTCACAGTCCGCTGTTAACATGGTGGGAGCAGTAGTACTGGTCAACACCTAAACAAGAGAGGAGATCCAGATTATACAGACCATATGTTATGTCAAAGTTCACATGCCGTTCATGTGGTATCTCCCTGAAAAGTATTAAAAGCTATGTTGATCATCAGCTTCTGCATAGACATGAGGCAAATAGCTACTATCCATGTTGCTTTGCAGACTGCAAACAAAAATTCACCAAGTACACTGCTTTAAAAGCTCATGTCTATCGTTCCCACAACAGTCCTGTTTCACTGTTTGAAGTCACACAAAGGTCATTTGTATGTGATGATGTGCATTGTAAGAAGAAATGCATAGATTTGAGAGATCTTGTTGCACACCTCAAGGTACATTTAAATAAGCATGAGTTAGTACATTGCCCATTTAGCAATTGTAACAAGGCGTTTAAAGTGAAGTCCTCATTTGCATCCCATGTTTCAAGAACACATAAACATGACATTGTAAATACTAGAGTCACATACTCTGAGCCATCTGTATCCTCTCAGATTGAGCCCAATGAACCTGAAACTGGAATGGACCAAAGTGAAAACCAGTCTCAGGTTACAGAAGATATTGATATAAGGTCTTTGTACATGAAGAATCTGTGCCTGTTTTACATGCAACTCCAGGCAAAGTATCTGGTTCCATCATCAACTATTCAAATGATTGTTGAAGAGATCAATGGCCTTAATGACATTTGTCATCAGTACACAAAAGACAAAATTAAAGAGACACTTAGAGGAAATACGAATATGTCAGATGCTGAGATTGATTCAGTTGCTGAGATTGATTGAGTCTTCAGGAAGCTGATTTGCATGCTTCATGTAGTTCTCAGCTCTCCACATAATATATTAGGAGGCAGTATTTTGAGAAGAACTTTGCCTATGTGCACCCAGAAAATGTTTTTCTGGGTGCACAAATATTTCCATGTATGTCAGCCAGGCCTTCCTCCATGCATAGGGCATGACTTGTTTGAGGGAGTTGTAGCTTATGACTTGGCCATTTACTTGCGTTACTTCATAAAGGTCAAGCATTGGCTCACATACTCTCAGCTGAACAGGCGAGTCACACAATTTTCCTACAAGGACTCAGATTCCAGCTCATCTCCTTCTCAGGTGAATGAAAAGGCCATCACAATAGGTGGCCAAGCAGCTGAGAACTGGTGTCTGCTTAGACTCCTGCCTGTCATTATTGGTGACAAAGTTGATCCTTGTGACCCAGTGTGGCAACTAGTGATCACTCTGAAAGAACGTGTGGAACTAGTGTGTGCACCCAAGATCACCACTGCCCAGGTGGCTTACCTCAACATTGTTGTGGTTGAATATCTGGAAACAAGGAAAACAATGTTTCCTTCTGATCACCTGAAACCCAAGCACCACTATCTTCTCCATTATGCATCATTGATCCTCAAAGTGGGTCCCCTAATACAGCTGTGGACAATGAGATTTGAGAGTAAACACTCTTACTTCAAGAGGTGTGTGAGGAGGACACAAAACTTTAAATCAGCACCAACTCCTCCAAACAACCCTCAGCTCAAACTCCTTTTTTGCACCAGTGCTGAAGTCAAAAAACGTTACTCCATATCATGCTTACCTGTACAGTGATGCAGTGCGCAATGCAGTTGAAGCACACATGTTTACAGAACCGGATTCTGTGTTAACTGAGGTAGATTTTAAGGGCACTCTTTACAAAAAGGGATCTTTTCTCTGCCTCAAACGCGAGTCTGATGAGTCAATCAAGTTTGGCCAGATTGAGCTTGTTTTGATAATCGATGACAAAAAGGTGTGCTTTCTGGTGACACCGCACACTTCAGTGTATTTATCAGAGTATGGACTCTATGAAGTCAAACAAGCAGCTGAGGATATGCACTGCATTAATGCAGAACGCCTGGATTCCTACCCATTGCCTCTTTACAATCTGAATGGGAATAAAGTCATATCTCTTAAGCAGTGTTGTTGATCAGTAGGAGTGTGATGAGGTGTTGGGAACAAGTTTTTGACTAGGAAGCTGATTTGCATGCTCCATGTAGTTCTCAGCTCTCCACAGAATATATTAGGAGGCAGTATTTTGAGAAGAACTTTGCCTATGTGCACCCAGAAAATGTTTTTCTGGGCACCAATGAGCATATAAGAGACAGTTATGCACAATACATACCCTTGCATGACACTTTAGGAGCTATTCTAAAAGATCCTGTTGTGTGGGAAGAGTGTGTTAGGTCTCAAAATCAGCCTGTTTCTGATGTCGTCTTAAGTGATATTTCTGATGGCTCTGTCTTCAAATCCAGTGACCTGTTTCTACAAGCTGGTGACATCATCTTAAAACTGATATTGTATCAGGATGCATTTGAAGTTGTCAACCCACTTGGGTCAGCCAGGAAAAAACATAAGCTTGTGGGAGTATACTTCACACTTGCTGACTTTGAGCCATTCCATCGTTCCAGTATTGACCATATGCAGTTAGTACTGTTGTGCAAAGAGAAAGACTTTAAGTCCTTTGGTCAGGACATAGTGTTTGAAAGAATGTTGTCAGACCTGAGACAGCTTGAAGAACGTGGACTTGTAACCACTTCTGGTCATGTGGTTCGAGCAACAATAATATCTATTGTAGGTGACAATTTGGGATCACACTGCATTGGTGGCTACACACAGAATTTCAGCACTTCCAAGTACTTCTGCAGGTATTGTGAGGTAAAACGAGACCAACTTGAGAGTGTGAGTCAGAGCTTTACTGTACGAACAGTCGATAACTACAAAGAAGCAGTGCAGTTATTGCAGGAGAGTGATGTGAATGACGTCAAAGGCATCTATTGTGACTCCATCTTTAACACACTGAAATATTTCCATGTATGTCAGCCAGGCCTTCCTCCATGCATAGGGCATGACTTGTTTGAGGGAGTTGTAGCTTATGACTTGGCCGTTTACTTGCGTTACTTCATAAAGGTCAAGCATTGGCTCACATACTCTCAGCTGAACAGGCGAGTCACACAATTTTCCTACAAGGACTCAGATTCCAGCTCATCTCCTTGTCAGGTGAATGAAAAGGCCATCACAATAGGTGGCCAAGCAGCTGAGAACTGGTGTCTGCTTAGACTCCTGCCTGTCATTATTGGTGACAAAGTTGATCCTCGTGACCCAGTGTGGCAACTAGTGATCACTCTGAAAGAACTTGTGGAACTAGTGTGTACACCCAAGATCACCACTGCCCAGGTGGCTTACCTCAACATTGTTGTGGTTGAATATCTGGAAACAAGGAAAACAATGTTTCCTTCTGATCACCTGAAACCCAAGCACCACTATCTTCTCCATTATGCATAATTGATCCTCAAAGTGGGTCCCCTAATACGGCTTTGGACAGTGAGATTTGAGAGTAAACACTCTTACTTCAAGAGGTGTGTGAGGAGGACACAAAACTTTAAGAATATATGCCAGTCTCTCGCAAATCAGCGCCAACTCCTCCAAACAACCCTCAGCTCAAACTCCTTTTTTGCACCAGTGCTGAAGTCAAAAAACGTTACTCCATATCATGTTTACCTGTACAGTGATGCAGTGCGCAATGCAGTTGAAGCACACATGTTTACAGAACCGGATTCTGTGTCAACTGAGGTAGATTTTAAGGGCACTCTTTACACAAAGGGATCTTTTCTCTGCCTCAAACGCGAGTCTGATGAGTCAATCAAGTTTGGCCAGATTGAGCTTGTTTTGATAATCGATGACAAAAAGGTGTGCTTTCTGGTGACACCGCACACGTCAGTGTATTTATCAGAGTATGGACTCTATGAAGTCAAACAAGCAGCTGAGGATATGCACTGCATTCATGCAGAAAGCCTGGATTCCTACCCATTGCCTCTTTACAATCTGAATGGGAATAAAGTCATATCTCTTATGCACAGTGTTGTTGATCAGTAGGAGTGTGATGAGGTGTTGGGAAGAAGTTTTTGACTAGTGTGTCAATGGGGGAAAATTACGTATATTAATCAAAGTAACATGGTAATTGTGCTGTGAAGTGTAATCCACAATCTGTTATCCACTAAACAATAATTAATCTTTTGTCCCCTCTTGATGTCATGGATGGATGGGTGGGTGATGTAACTTCATCCCTCAGCTCGTTCTTTAACCAAGAGGATTCTATTGCGCAAGTAGTGGAGGTGCTTAAAAACATTGGCGTCTGTTCAGCTGAGGACCTGAAATATGTGGAGGCAGCTGACCTTGCAGCAGTCCTGAGGCCAATAGAGGCCAGGAAAGTCATGGCCTGCATTAAAAGTAAGTAAAATAATACATAGTGCCATTTGTGATGATTGCAACAAGATTAGGATTGACTCACTAGACCGAAGATTAAGTGAAAATTAAATATGGATGATAATGACTAACATGCTTATGTCCTTTTGTTATTTAGATTTAGTGACTAGAGTAGAGGATACATCCTCCTCAATATCTACCAGCCAGATTGGAGAACCCAGCACCGAAGAATCATTCATGAGTGACGACATGAGTGATGATATCCCCATGAGTGTTCACTCCACACCGAAATCCACTGCTACAAGCAGTCCAGCTTTGGCCATAGCCTCACCTACTGGATCAGAGAGCAGTGTCAGAGAAGATAATAGCTGGCATTACAGCTTTGACATACCCTGGAGTAAGATGCCCTCCAGCACAAGAAAACTGTTAGATACTGGTAAGAGGCCTTCTGCAGCACAGAGAAGGGACATTATTAGGATTGTCTCTAGTGAGATGCTAACTGTTTGCAAAAAAACCTGGAAAGAAACACATTACTGAAATTTCAAGGAAGATGGTACTTTGCTACCCAAAATCCTTCCGAGATGAGATTGAGGGTCAGATTGTCGGCGCTGGGTATGACTCACTTGTAAAACAGTTCATATCTTGGCTAGATAATTGCAGATGACTCCAAGATTCTACTGCCCAGAAAAGGCTCCCTGAAAGTTGCAGGCCTGACAATGTGAAGAGAGTGTGCAAAGATGCATATGGCTGTATTAACTCTGAGCCAGAGCTTCCTCCTGGTGAAACAAAACAATTGCAAAAGCAAAAACAAGAAGAGCTGGTTAAGTTCAAAGACAAAGATGCAAAAAAAATAGAAAGACTGATGGTGGAGACTTTTCCCTCACAGAGGAGAAACATACTATCAGGACTGAAAGAGACGGAAGAGTTTCTTAAGGAATGGCCTTTCCACTGCCAGGAAGCTGGAATGAGGCTTCATTTCAAAGAGCTAACAGGTGTCCAGTTAGATGTCAGCTTTGGAGAGTCCACAGCCACCAAGTTCAGAAGAATCCTGCGGTACTTTCAGTTTGGTAAAACTGAGTCATCCAGCGAAGCAAGAACCATCCTGAGCCAAGCCCTGGCAGGAGGTGAAGAAACTAGTGCAGCTGTACTGATGCTTGTTGCCCATTTCAAAGAGCAGCAAGATAAGATGTTCATAAACGTTGATGACACTGCCATTGGAGTTGACGTGGACACCACCAAGCTAAATAAAACGTGGACTATGGCTGGGGTGTAAGGCATGAATGAGACACTCTGGCACAAGACAAAGGGAGACACAGACTATAAAACACATGAGGGTAATGGGGAATATTAGCTGAGTTTCTCCCCGTCATTTTGGCATGCTACCTGTTAGGATTGGTGCTTCCTAGCAGACGCTGATTGTCTGTATTGTGCATGCATCTCACGCTGTCCCCCTTCGGGTTGGAGAGGAGTTCAAGTCCACACTAAACCGCATAAAGAAAAAAGTTTCTGCTGCACTGCTTTCTTACTCCACATAGCTTTGATGTCTCTCTCTGTCTCTCCATCTCTGTCTGTCTGTCTGTCTGTCTGTCTCTGTCGGTCTGTCCCTCTGTCTGTCTCTCTCTGTCTGTCTGTCTCTCCCTCTCTCTTCAATGTAAAAACACATACAACTAATGAGATTTACCTTGAAATTGCAGAAAAAAACCATAAGTTGTTAGTATGGAGATAAACCTTTATTTAACGAGCAAAACATAAAATAACAGGCAATCATTGTAATTTTACATACATTTGCACGTAATTTAAGAAAACAGGAAAGACACAGTATAATTATTATAGTAATTTTCCTGTAAATGGAAATTAAAATGGGAAATAACTGTAGTTTGTCATTATTGGCATAACACATAAAATATCAGTTAGTTAGTTGTTTGTTAATTTACAGATAATGTCTGTAATTTTACTGTTTTTTATACTATTTTTAAAAAAACGGGAAAACTACTGTAAAAATGTAGGGTAATTTACTTTAAAATTACGATTTTCTTTCTTTTTCATGACAGTAACAATCGACATGTCTAACAACACAAATGATAGCAGGGGCCTCATTTATAAAGGTCTCTGCGCAAGAAAATCTTACGGAAACAGGGATGAAATGTGCGTATGCTTCTTTCACCACCAATGTCGTGATTTATTAAAAAAAACCTTGCGGAAAAGAGTGCACAGTTCTACGCATCCTTTCACCTTGGAGTAAAGCTCCCGCAAAGTTTTTCAAACAGTGAACTCCGGAGATGACCACAGGAAGAAGGTGGCGGTAATGCACTATATGTGTTTGCAAACCGCCAATTACGCCAAAAGAATAAGATGCTACCCCCGGAGCTCATTGTGGACCCAACGCACATTGCGCACCACATATGACTTCGGAGTTATTTATTCATTTATATATTTATCTTATGAATATGCACCCATTATTTTTATTTAACCAGGTTACAGTCCCATTGAGGTTAAAAACCTCTTTTACAAGGGAGACTTGGCCAAGACAGGCAGCAGCATGAGTAAAACACATAGTTCCATACATTTACAAACATGAAACACAAAGGGGACACAAATTCACATCAGTGTTAGAAACAGGTAAGTTAAAGGCATCTACATCTTAGAGAGTCAGTCTTTAGTTCGTTCATTTTTGATTTAAAAGCATTCAGGGAAATGAGTGTACACATTTTGAGTTTGTTCTGCAGCAGATTCCATGCCGAGGGAGCGGCATATACGAAAGCCCTTTTTCCCATTTCCGTATGGGCAATAGGGACGTCCAGCATAACACGGTCCTGTGAGCGCAGAGAGTATTGTCTGATACTTTTATGCTTGATAAGGGCACACAGGTAGAGTGGGACCAGCCCAAGAATTACCTTGTATATAAAGGTGTACCAGTGACAGAGCCTACGGGTGGTCAAAGCAGGCCAGCCTACCCGTGAGTAAAGCTCACAGTGGTGAGTCAGAGCTTTACAGTTTGTAATGAACCTCAGGGAAGCATGATAAACTGTGTCAATCTTAAGAAGACACTGAGCAGAGGAATGCATGTACAATAAATCACCATAGTTAAAAAAGTAGCGGCAACAAGTTGCTTTTTTACATTAAAAGAAAAGCATAACTTATTATGAAAATAAAAACCCAGTTTTAGCCTCAGCTTTTTCACTAGATTCAGCACGTGGGTTAAAAGACAGGGAGTCATCAATCAAAATACCCAGGTATTTATAAGGGCTTACAATTTCAATTTCACCACCCTCAAGCGTGACAACCGTAGGGATGTTTTGTGGCCTACTCCTAGAGTTGGAAAACAACATGGGGCAATTGCTCTGTCGCTAGCTTAGCCACTTTTTAGAGTTTAACACGGTTTTAAACTCGTCGGTGACGCAAGAAGTCACGGGACGTCTTAAGCTCCATTGCTGTGTCGTATGTACCTGTGGTTTAACCTGCAGCTGCGTTTTACCTTGATCTCAATTGCTGTGTCTTCAGAGAAATTCACATCAGACACTAGAGGGCGTATTTTGTGCGTGTTAGTCTAATCTCGAAACTGACATGGTTTTAGAGGAGACTAAACCAGTTTGCAGGATGAAACAAGGCTCCATTATAACCGACACACACAGAATTAGTTTTATTAATTATTATTATTATTAGTATTAATAATAATGTATGATACATTTACACTTATTACGCCAGATAGGCCTTCAGTACAATAAAGGCTACAATATAGGAGTGGTTTAAATACACAAGTGCCCAACTAAAACTCGACAAAGAACAGATTATTTGTATGTAAAAAAATCTACTGTTAAATGTGTTTGAGAGATCATCCCAAACAGACTTTCTTCGGAGCGTGGTGGTGGTGTCTTTCCTAGCGTCTTCCACCATTTCCAGAACACCTCGAATGCAGTACAATAAATATAACTTCTGCTCCTCGTTATAGTTCTCTATCCGAGACATGTTCATCCTAACTACCCTCTCCTTCTCCGAGAATTTATAGGCGTGGAATTACCCTAATTACTCGCATAGCCTATTAATCTGTCTTCAATTAATTAATTAATCACGTTTGCATGCACACCAAGAGAAAACAATGACAAGTAGGCTAATTGATTGATTGATTGACGTAGGTGAGGGCAGATTCAGATTCCAGACTCAGATTTCCACAAAAAGTAGCCTAGACTATTTCATAATATATTTCAACATTATTTGCGTTTTATTATATTAAAGTTCACTTTACATTCCCATTAAGTTTGTGTTGGTAATTATAGCACAAAATGCATCCAACATTAAGTTAAGACTGCATCTGCTGGGGTATAACTAGAAATCAGAGTACTTCCGGTTTCTAAGCAGTTTAACCCGAGTTTAACTAGGAATCAGCTGATCCTGTGTAGGTCATTACACAGCAATCACGTTCAACTTCATGCGCAACTGCGTGTTAAACTCCAAAACCTCCATTTTAAGGAGTACGGTTTTAAAGCGCAGCACAGCTAGCGCAATGCTAACTGACAGAGCAATTGGCCCCATAAGTTTGGTTTTGTCAGCATTAAGAATGAGTTTGAGCTGAAGTAGGGTGTTTTGGACAACAATAAAAGCATTTTTCAAGTCTTCAATGGCCTTTTCAAGTGTAGCCACGCAGCAATATATGACTGTGTCATCAGCATAAAAATGAAAATTAGCATCAGACATGTTTTGCCCGAGGTTATTAATGTAAATAGTGAATAAAAGTGGCCCTAATACAGAACCCTGTGAGACACCCTTGAGGACGGATACAACAACTGAACATAGACCATCATATTTAATGCACTGTGAACTATCACTCAGGTAGTTTGAGAACCAAGCGATGGCATTCTCAGAAAGCCCTGAGTTAAGCAGCCTAATTTTTAGAACATCATGATCAACTGTGTCGAACGCTTTGGACAAATCAATAAAAAGTGATGCACAATGTTGCTTTTTATCAAGGGCGACAGAAATGTCGTTAACCACCTTCAGTGCAGCTGTGATGGTACTGTGTCTTTTCCTAAAGCTGGATTGATAAATTGATAAAATAGCATTGTTGTATAAAAAATAAATGTATAAATGTATAAAAAAATAGGTCGATAATTATTTAAAATAGAAGAGTCACCCCCTTTTAATACAGGGAGCACAAATGCATTTTCCACCGTAAGGTTGAAAAGATACAAGAGGCCTTGCTACAAAGTCAGCTGCCATTTTCAAAAAGTAAGGATCCATAAAATCAGGTCCTCGGATCTTAGGGCTTTAAGAACTTCTTGAACAGAGAATGGTACAAAATTAAAAGACTGGCCAGTATACACTGGAATGTCGGAGCAGGGTTTCACAGGCACAAGCCAACAGCATCAAACAGAGAGCCAGAGGAAATAAAATGCTAATTAAAGCAATTTAGTATTTCCGTTTTGTCATTTTGCTACCGAATCCTTCCTAATAAAGGTAGGTAACGCATGTGAGTCTTTGCACACAGAAAGGGATTTTATGGTCTTCCAGAATTTCCTAGGGTCATTTAGATTATCAGTTGTGACCAACAGATAGTATTCTGATTTGGCCTTCTTGATAAAAGAGGAACATTTGTTTCTTAGTTGTCTAAAGACCAGCCAATCAGCAGTGGAACCAGTAGTCCTTGCCTTAGCCCAAGCCAAGTTGCGCTCATGGATAGAATCAGCTAGTTCAGTGGAAAACCAAGGGTTATCGCGGCCCTTTACTCTATATCTCCTGAGTGGGGCATGTGTATTTATGATATGCATGAAACCATCATTAAAGAAAGTCCAAGCTGTCTCCACATCAGGAATTAGCTCAATTCTACTCCAGTTGAATTCAAACAAATCATGATAAAACCCCTGTTCATTAAAGTGTTTAAGATTTCTCTTACAAATGATGCATGGTTTTGATTTAGGGACCTTAGTGTTCCTGATAGCCGCAACTAGGCAATGGTGACTAAGGTCATTGCAGAAAACTCCAACAGCTGAGTATTTATAAGGAACATTTGTCAAAATTAAGTCTATTAAGGTGGACTTCTCAGGACATTTAAGATTTGGACGAGTGGGTGAGTTAATCAACTGCGTGAGGTTGACAGAATCACAAAATGATTTAAAGTTATCAGACACTAGCTTAAGCCAATCCCAGTTAAGATCACCAGCTAAAACAATTTCACTAAAGTTTAGCCTGGATAAAAGGTGCATCAAAGATTCCAAAGCATCATTTAAGGCAGATGGAGGCCTGTAACACCCAACCACAGTAATACAAAGGTCCTTAGCAATTTCCACATTTAATGCCAGAAATTCTAATTGGTTGCAGATAGATTCGGATAGTGCTACACTGGCGTGAAATTTTGATTTCACATAAATGGCAACCCCGCCACCTTTTCTTAGTCTGTCAGCATGAAATACGTTATAGCCATCCATGGCAACATCTTTATCAGTGACTGATTTTGTTAGCCAGGGGGGAAAACCTCGATTGCTAAATACGAAACTCGCAATCAGAGTTAAACGGTTCCACGAAGCTCACTTAAAGTAAATTTGTCAAGCCAGGTTTTCCGCTTTAGTTTCAATGCGCGTTCACATAAAATGGGCGTAACCCAACGATATTCACCTTGACGCAATGGATCCGACGGAGCGAACACGGGCTATGTATGTCACTCAGGAGGAGCAAGTAGTGATTATGAACTCATACGAGGAGTTTAAAAAGCAAATAACGGCAAGGGGCGATACAGTTGCCCATAATAAGGCTAGGGAGGCGTGCTGGCAAAAAACAGCAGATTCTGTGAATGCGTAAGAATTGTTCGCCATTAATCCCAATAGAGTGCATATGATTGCAAAATGCAAAAGCAACCTCCAACTTGCTTTATTGTGTAATTTAGGGAATTCCTTTCAAATACATCCTATATGTTAGAAACGTATTGCATGTGCTGGAAGGTACCGACGGTGGTGTGGTGGATCAGTATGTGAGCTGAACGCCAGCGACCGGGGTTCATATGTTGCCTGTCCATCATCATGCCTTTTACCCCCATCTAGATTACCAAACTGGATATTTCCATAACATTAATGAATAAGTATTCCATATGACATAAGAATATAACTTATTAAAATACACATAAATGTACTTCACTTGGGAATCGTATGGGGGTATTATTGAGACAATATTATTTGTGTGTGCGTATCTCAATCTGTGTGTGTAATAAGATTTGTGTGTATTCACATTTGTGTGTATTCACATTTGTGTGTGCATAATAAGATTTGTCTGTCTGTATTCACATTTGTGTGTGTAAAAAAATCTGTGTGTCTGTATTCACATGTGTGTGTTTGTGATAAGATTTGTGTGTCTGTATTCACATTTGTGTGTGTGTAAAAAAATGCTTACTGAGATCTGTAAATGTCTGTCATCAGTTATAACTCAGGCGGGAGCTCTGATTGGCCGTCTTTTTACACGTGGATTTTGGCACACTTCTGCCGTGCAGATCTGCAAATGCGATCCGTGTGTAAAAACGACCACACCACGACACACCACTAGTCTCATTAACGGCAGCCCTCTTACCCATGACAATGACACACTTAACATCACTGGGTGCTACGCGCCGACTAGTGGTGTGTAGACTGTATTGCGTGAAGTTACAGACAAATCGTATAATACAAATGTATTCACATTTGTGTGTATTCACATTTGTGTGTGCATAATAAGATTTGTCTGTCTGTATTCACATTTGTGTGTGTAAAAAAATCTGTGTGTCTGTATTCACATGTGTGTGTTTGTGATAAGATTTGTGTGTCTGTATTCACATTTGTGTGTGTGTAAAAAAATGCTTACTGAGATCTGTAAATGTCTGTCATCAGTTATAACTCAGGCGGGAGCTCTGATTGGCCGTCTTTTTACACGTGGATTTTGGCACACTTCTGCCGTGCAGATCTGCAAATGCGATCCGTGTGTAAAAACGACCACACCACGACACACCACTAGTCTCATTAACGGCAGCCCTCTTACCCATGACAATGACACACTTAACATCACTGGGTGCTACGCGCCGACTAGTGGTGTGTAGACTGTATTGCGTGAAGTTACAGACAAATCGTTTTTACACACGGATCGCATTTGCAGATCTGCACGGCAGAAGTGTGCCAAAATCCACAGGCCAATCAGAGCTCCCGCTGATGACAGACATTTACAGATCTCAGTACGCATTTTTTTACACACACACAAATGTGAATACAGACACACAAATCTTATCACAAACACACAAATGTGAATACACACAAATGTGAATACACACAAATCTTATTACACACACACAGATTGAGATACGCACACACACATAATATTGTCTCAATAATACCCCCATAGAATCGAACCCAGCACGCAGAATCTCAAGACTGACGCGCTACCGCCACTCTACCGCTCATTCACGTATAGGCCTACAGGTGTTTTCTTTTACCTGCAAGTTGATAACTTGCAACTTGACAGTTGGTGTTGGCAAAAAGTTGGGAAACACCACGAACATATTTAGCAGTGTATTTAGGGCAGCTACAACCTTGCGTATCGCAAGGCACACTGTATTTTTGCTTATATTTTCGGCATCACCAACTGTATGCAAATATGTACCCGTGGCAACAAATCGCAGTGAAACACAGACACACTGCGCACGGCTTCTTTTTGTAGCATTGCCTACATAAGGTCCAACAAGGACGACCAAATAGCAAATACCCTCTGATGAGAACCTGTATCTCTCATAAAGAATATCCTCAGGGATCGGATCTGTCCCGAAAGCGGCGCTCAGCTTTAAGAAGCCGATGTAATCGAAAGTCTTAGCTGAAAACCTCCTCCCGACCAGGTTTGGTTGCCAGCATAAGTTACCATGGTGATATAGCGACGCTAAAAGAGAGCGACTTTCGTAGGACAGCTAACCCAGGCTTTGAGCGCAACATACCTCGCTAACCCACTAATCGAGCTTCGTAGTACACCCCCCAGGTCTCAGATATTACAACAATGTCTGCGTCTGTTGATTTAACCCATATACTCATCATATCCATTTTCGATAACAAGCTGCGCACATTAAGATGAACAATACTGAGCCCGGGCATATGTTGGACATCAGATGGCATTTGGATACCCTGCAACTCAGGGCCAGGGTTAGGTTGCACGTTACCAGACATGAGTAGTAGCAAAACAATCAACCATCTCCGTTTAGCAACATTATATGACAAGTCCTTAGACCTTTGATGCGTTAAGTCCGAACAAGTCCTCTCCATGAACACAAAGTAGTTATCCAAAGCTAGAAGGCTTTGGAAGCGGGGTATGTCACTGATTAAGTTCCATGCTAAGTTCATGTCCTTTGCCAGTAAAAGGCAAAGGCAGTTTATTTGTATAGCCCATTTCATACACAGGATGGCAACTCAATGTGCTTCACAAAGAAAAATAAAGAGAATAAAATACAAACACAAGAATCAAAAACAGGCTCAAAGGCAAATGGTGTTACGTACTTAAAAGCAAAAACACACATACTTAAAAGCAATATCATAACAACATAATAAAAGAAAAGTAAATAAAACGTGAGTGGACTAGGTAAAAACATCTGCAAATAATTTAGTTTTTAACCTGGATTTGAAGGTGGTGATGGTAGGAGCATTTTTGATATTAAGTGGAAGGAGGTTCCATAAGCGCACAGCATAATTGATTCCTGTTTTGGGCCACATATTTGGCTGTCTGTTTTCTGAAAATTCAAATGATTGTTTTTTATGGTTTAAACATTTTGTTAGGACTATACCATACTTAGCTATGAGGAATGCATGTATGCCAAGCTCAGGTGTTGAAAATATTATAATTATGGGATGTTTTTTGTATATATTTCTCCAGACGTTTTCCACCCTGTTAAGGACATGTACATGGTAATCACAAAGTTTAAATAATGCACAAGTCGCACAATACTGAACTTTTCTGGGATACAATGTGTCCCTTTTGCTATGATAAAAGTTTCATTCTTGTAGCATTAACAGTTTTGATTTTATGAAGAGTACAATGTCAGAATAATAGAATATTTGCGTTTTTTTTCCCCATTTTGTTGTCTTGTGTGAGGAATTTTATTAATTAGAAATAAAAGTGTATGTAGATGCATTATATCTACCTAATTTAACAATACAATATACAAATATACCAAACACTTACTGTTGTGATTAGAATATTTAATGAAAATCATCATATCATCATCATATAAAATATAACAGGGTGGAACTATAATATATAATATTTTCTAAATACATAGGAATAGATTATTTAAAAAAGGTCATACCAACCAACCTCCAACATTTGAAAAGATTAAAAAAAAACATAAATGAACAATGACCAAAACAATAACCATGCCAAATGTCAATGCAATTAACCAAAGAAGAAACGGTCAGGCCTACACAAACATGTGTGCTCTTACATGTGCTTTTCAATCATGCGCCAAGTGGCCTGATCAAGACACACTGACCTCTTATTTAATGCCTGTGGCTCCTCTGTGAGGCACAGAATCTGGTTGTATGTGTACCAGTTAATGTCCTTTCTTGGACCTGGCCAATAAAACTTGTTTTTGCCATTGGGCAACATGCAGTTTACTTTGACGCTGCCTCCCTCTACATCCAGGATTACTCCTGGGTAGAAGATGGTGTCATATCTGATGACACACCATCTCCCGATATGATCTAAGGTGAAGGGGGCATTGGTGGAGGCAGGGGCTGCAGTGGAGGTAGAGGTGGAGGCAGAGGCTGCAGTGGAGGCAGAGGCTGCAGTGGAGGCAGAGGTGGAGGCAGAGGCTGCAGTGGAGGCAGAGGCTGCAGTGTAGGCAGAGGCTGCAGTGGAGGCAGAGGTGGAGGCAGGGGCTGCAGTGGAGGCAGAGGCTGCAGTGGAGGCAGAGGTGGAGGCAGAGGCTGCAGTGGAGGCAGAGGCTGCAGTGGAGGCAGAGGTGGAGGCAGAGGCTGCAGTGGAGGCAGAGGTGGAAATTCAAATGATTGGGTCCGCATCTCTCCTCGCTCTGTAGCAGCGCTGAACCTCTGCTGCACTAAGTGGCATCTCCTTACAGATATAGGCCTATGCAATTTTTTAATTATTTTGTTATCGTGCAGTTTCCCTTGTATTACAGTAGTTTCACAACAAACAATACTACTACTACAACTACTACTAATAATAATACCACTTTAGTAACATAAATAATTAAGAAATGTACTCATGTAATAATAATAATAATAATAATAATAATAATAATAATAATAATAACAACACTACTACTGATGACAATTTTCGATTTTACCATTATTATTCATTATTATCATTGATAATAATACCACTGTTTTAACATAAATAACTAAGAAATACACTCAAATAATAAATCTAAAAGTACTTTTAATGAAAATAATAAATATTCTTGTACAATTTCTACTCAGTAGGCTTTTTATCCCATACATAACAGGGTGGAACCTAACAGGGTGGAACCTAACAGGGTGGAATATGTCTAGCTAATTTAGCTCCAGCTCTTTAAGTGAGCAACAGTTAGCTAGCAAAAATCCTACAGTTGATCAGCACCTAAATAGCTATTTTTAACATGTTTTTAAAAATATTTTTTCAAATAAATATTTCCCATAATATATACTAACAGGGTGGAACTTTAAGGGTGCCTCAAAGCGACGTGTGATATAAAATTGAGAAAAATACAGGAGAGAGTGACAGTTACAGCTTACCTCAGTTGTTCAGTTGAATTTCTCTCCAAAAACAAATGATGTCACTTCATGGAAATGGCTGTATGGATTTGTAGTCTTTTTAGGGAGCCAAGAAACTACAGGCTCACAGGGTGGAAAACGGATGCAGGGACATTTAATATATTATATAATTACAGAAAACAGAAGAAGTTTCATCAGATTTGTTTCTTTGTCTAAAGGTGGTATACCCTAGTCTATCAAAATAATAAAGAATAAGTTTTGGTTTTTATAATGTTATAGTTTATATTAACTGGGAAAGTTGAATACATTGCATTAGGGACATGCTAAAATGAGCGCATATTCAACAGAAATGGTGCTTTAATAAAGCCAATAAAACTTGTTTTTGCCATTGGGCAACATGCAGTTTACTTTGACGCTGCCTCCCTCTACATCCAGGATTACTCCTGGGTAGAAGATGGTGTCATATCTGATGACACACCATCTCACAGGGTGGAAAACGGATGCAGGGACATTTAATATATTATATAATTACAGAAAACAGAAGAAGTTTCATCAGATTCGTTTCTTTGTCTAAAGGTGGTATACCCTAGTCTATCAAAATAATAAAGAATAAGTTTTGGTTTTTATAATGTTATAGTTTATATTAACTGGGAACGTTGAATACATTGCATTAGGGACATGCTAAAATGAGCGCATATTCAACAGAAATGGTGCTTTAAAGTGATGTAAAAAAAACATTTTTTAAATGTATCTTTGTTAGAGCAATAAAAAACTCCTAAACACATAATAAAACAGGTTTGTTATAAAGATATGTCTAATTTTATGAAAGAATAAGAGACAGTTAAACGCAGGGACATGAATATGTGGCCCAAAACAGGAATCACCCAACAGCTAAAAGCAGCCTCTCCGTGCTTTGTTTTGGCGATGGGCTGTACAAGCAAGATTTTGTACAACAGTACCTTCAGGGTTTGTACAGGAACGACAGCCAAAGAGCAAGTGCATCCATGAGCAATGTCCAGCGGGGGAGCCACATTGTTCAGTGTACTCACCCAGAGATGGTCGCTTGCCCATAAGTCCCAAACAGAAAACACGCAAACTAAGGTCACGCGAAACGACATTATCTCTGTCCGGAGAAATACGCGTACGTGAGAGCCCAGCAGGCCACCGGCAGCGCAGTGGATTGGGGCAAGAGGCAGAGATGCAGCGGTGTAGCCAGGTGAAGCCAGGCAGGTGGAGGCCAAAGTACAGGAAAACTTCCAGGAGAGTTTGTGAGATATCCTTAGAAGACTTGAGCAGCTTACATCCCAATTAAAGGTCCGGGAAATATGCGTCTTCAAAACTCTTCATGTGGTAGGCTAAGGTACTCAAAAGCACTATTTTAAGTAGTTAAAAATTAAAAGTAGACTTGTTAGTAAAAACAAACAAACACTTGGATTTGTGGGAGAAATTATGAAATATGAATTAAAGTAAAATTATGTTCAACACACTACAGCCCTTTCAAATCTGTGGGCATTTGAAATGAATACCCCTATTGGCCTATCGCTAATACAAGGTAATTGCTAATGCAAATCCATTTTTCCGTCTAATGATTGGTCAGAAAAGGGTCCTTATATACTTAAAAATATTAAGTGATTAATTAGCATTGACCTTTTAAGGACTATTATGGGATGGATTTGGGAGGAGCAGAGCGCTCGTGCACGCACGCCAAATTAGACGCACGTTGGTATTTATAACGAGAAGAGTGTGTACAGGTGTGCGCAGCAAGGTTTTATAAATCGGAATGTTTTTGTGCGTACGCACATTCTGAGGTTTGAGCGTACGCAATGTTCTAGGGAGGGTTTCATGCAGAGTTTTATAAATGAGGCCCCTGGTTTAGGAAATAAAACATGTTGTACAGTCAAAGCCATCGATCCATCAGTGTCACTATTGTGTATTGATGACCCCTCCCTCTTCCCCTGTGGCGTGGCTGATCTGCCAGTGTGACGGTTGACGATAACTGAGACATGTCATCATGTAACGTGCCTACCGCCCTCTGGTGGACCGTGCCTACCGCCCTCTGGTAGACAACATGGTTAAAATTGGATGTTTTTGTTCTGAAAGTTTCAACTATATTTCTCAGCCGTTTATCCTAATGTCAAATACAACGTTTGAAGAGCTGTTACTCTTTCATATGTGCTAACACAGCATTATCGGAAGGTCTTATACAACCTGGGGCCGTATTCACAAAGCATTTTATCTTACCGCTAGGTAAGATACACTCGCGCTAAAACATTTGACATAGGAGTTTTTTCTTAAAAGTTATTCACAAAGCCGCTGAGACCTACTCATACTAAGGATAAATCACTAAGAGTGACGCGCCGTTGCTATGGATTACGTTGTGACGAATAAATAACAGCACATGTATCAACAGGCTGTAATATCCTCACATAGCCACAAGGGAACAGGACCAAATATATAAGCTGTATTAACCGCACCTGGCCACCAGATGGCAGCACATAATACACTAGGGGCGGGCGCTCAACACTAGCCAATCAGAGCATATTACACGTCATAGAGGCCACGCCTGCCCAGGTACTATCGAGCGCACACAAGCAGGAGAGGGCAGAAACTCTATAGGCAGCGTATCTATTAGATATCCAGCTAAAAGTCGCTCCACGCGTGAATTGTACAATTCCTCTCCTTTTGCTTCATAGATAATAGACTAAAACCTAAAACAAATAAAGTGAGTTAAAAGCGATCCTGTGTCGGCGGCCTTCTTCCTCAAAGATCACAACAACGTCGATTCTCGTGCAGGAGTTTAGAAGCGGTCAGTACGGTGATTGGTTGTTCAGAGCAGGCGGTCTCTGTGAAACTCATCGGCAACATCCCACAAACGAGCCCACTAAATCAAGGAAATAGCCTAGGCTAGAAATTAATTCCTATCAAATAGTTATGGACAGTGCAGTTAGCAGAATACACGCATGACAAGTTTGTGCAGACCACGATAGCCCATATGCACGTTAAAGAGAGAGAGAAAAAGCAAACAATAAAAATATGTAAATTGCATTAAATCAAGGAGGAAAGTAAAAGCACCCTGAAAACTATTATCCAATGAGCATATCTCCAGCACTTCAACACTTTAAATAACAGTCCATACCAGTTGTGGAGAATGGTGCATACAGTGATCACTGTTCTTTCCCTCTCTGGGCTGAGGCGTATTTCACTGTGCAGGACATGAAATCGACATTTCATCTGCCCAATTCCTCTCTCCACAACATTTCGTGTATTTTTGTGTGCTCTAACATATATGGAGGTGTAGCAGCATAGAAATAGGGATGCCTTGCTGCAGTTAATTGCGTCAGCTGACCACTAGGGCGGCAGTACATAAGTACGGCCCTCCTTCTCGCGCTCTCACCGATACATCATTTCCGGGTCAGGTGTTTGCCTGTGCAGGTGTGTTTAAAGCCGGCGTGTTTTCACTGCAGAGCAGCGACTGCGTGCTCCGTTTAGTCGCTGGTTCCTCGAGCGGTAATGGTGCGTTCCATTTGTCTCACAATCGCGACTTGTGGTGCGCTCTATTTGTCCACCCGACTCGATCTGCGAGTCGGATTTCCGAGTAACGAACCGGAAGTTGCAAATAGAACGCCCCCGAGGTTGTATATACCATAGACATAATATACAGTACGTAGACGCCTTATAGACTGACGCTGCCTGTTGGAGGTGACGTATCAGCGCGGCTGCCATCTTGAATGGGTCCCCAGTGCGCCCCCAGTGCATTTATTTCTACTGAGGAAGGTGTATCCCCAACTACAATAATAAGCATAACTCCCCGAATTTTTACCGGATTTTCACACGGTTTGGTTTGTTACAAACGGCAGAGATTTATTTATGATACAGGACGAATTCATAATTTTTTTTTTTTTTTTAAATAATAAGAATTATTGTTCAATCTTACTTGTGAAAGTTAATCCCACGCGATCTGGTGTCAATACTGCGCCGTAAGCTGCACAAAATACTGGCATAGCTTGCTCTCCCGTTGACTCCTATGCTAGACTAGAGTGAGGAGACCCAACCAATATGGCGGCGACGCTGGGTTACGTTCCAGCACGTCATGAGGCATCTACGTATATATGTCTAAGCAGTGTTGGGAGTAACGAGTTACAAAAGTAATGCATTACTGTAACGCATTACTTTTTGCTGTAACGTGGTAATGTAAGGCATTACAAAAATATAATTGGTAATATTTTACTCGGTACAAATCTCAGTAACGCACGTTACAATGCATTTTAAACCCGAAATTAAGTGGTGTGTTGTTTTTATACAAACACCGCGAGATTAGCAGAGGAGAAAAAAATCCGCGCAAATGTTTACTTCCTGTTAGACTTCTACTAGAGAACTATCGATCGAGGACAAGATGACTGCAGCAGCGGAGTTGGACTCTACATTCGGGACTCCCGAATGTAGAGTCCAACTCCGCTGCTGCACCACATCACCTCCTACTGGATGTCTTAATGAGCTGCATTGAACGCAATAAGATCTATTGAGAACGCCAAATCCATATTTCCAGTTATTTTGATGAAAGTAATGTAAAAGTAATGCAAAAGTAGTGTAATGCCTTACAATTCAAAGACAGTAATATTGTAATGTAACGAATTACTTTGAAATGACAGTAATAAGTAATAAGTAATGAATTACATATTTGAAGTAACTTGCCCAACACTGTGTCTAAGGTATATACGACTCGTCAACTCGTCTGAACTCGGAGGACCCCGAGTTCAGTAACAAAGATGGCTACTCCGAACTGGCTAGAGACGCTCCATGTTGCTATGACAACAATGCCGATTCTTGAGCAGAAAGCAGAGCAGTAGCCTAACGTTATCAAAACGGAATATTCAGATATCAAACTGTAATGAACATGTGAAATCCGCGGTGGGTGCACCGTAAACACAATGTGTCTATATTTAATTAACGTTTAAACACATAATGATACTGTTTTTCAAGCATATTAAAGTCGCGTCCATCTTTTCTCCGACTTGTCTTGTTGTGTGCCAAATAGAACGCAAAAACCCGGGGTCACTCGTTTTCCGAGACAGATCATATGTGATGTCACACCCGAGCTGCAAGTCGCGATTACGAGACAAATGGAACGTACCATTGCAGCTCGGGTGTGACGTCACGCATTCATTAAAGGTGGAAGCACACGGACACTACGCTTCCATTTCACCCAAGGCTGAATTAAAAGTACATGTTTTTCTAAATGTGGGTCATCAACGAGGTTGTGAAGTAGTAACTTCCGGCACATATGTCAAAATAAATGTTTTTTTCTCCCGACGTGTTTACGATCTTTATTCATTCATTGCACCGCGGCGGGGAATGTATACGGATGGGCGGCGGAGGGGCTGTTCTGGTGGGAGAAATATGTTTTCAGCAGACAGCTGTCAGTTCATTTCGGGTATATATCTTTTCTCCGACGCTCCATTGTTCCTCTCGGTCGTATGCGGACTGCTCCGCCGGCAGAGCAGCCAGAGGAGTCGGCATACGACCAAGAGGTCGGAACAATAGAGCGTCGGAGAAATGATATATACCCGAAATGAACTGACAGCTGTCTGCTGAAACATCGCTTTCTCGAATGAGTTTGTTGTTGCTGGTGACGTAAAGAGGTCAACCGGTGGCTCTATTACCACTAGTTGAAATGGGCACAGCGCCACCTATCGTACCGGGGCATGACAAGTTTCGGCCAATGAATCGATTTACTCACCGCCATGTATACGCGGACAATTGCAGTTGTCCAATTGAGGAGCATAGTCGAGCTAATTAAGCTGTGCATGTAAACGTACTGAGTCTATGAGGCGTCTACGTATATTATGTCTATGGTATATATCAGTGGTTCCCAACCTTTTTTGTCTTGTGTACCCCCTGAGCCTTTTTGTAATACCATGAGTACCCCCTCACTCATACGTGCTGATGATTCTTCAAAAGTAGAACGTAACTGATTATTGAATGAAAATAACTTTATTTCATCTCCTTAATTCGAACATCGAATTTTAACTTAAATCACTCAATACAAAAAATAAAAATTCATATTTTGCCTTGAAAATAAATAATATAATTTAAAAAAAACATATGAAATCAAAATAATCAACTTATCTTTGCTATATATATCTTGTAACATTTAGGCTTAAACCTGGAGCCCCTTTGTATAAGTCCCCTTTAAACAGGCATTTAAACTGACGCGCCCCGTCATCGCAGCTGCTCCATCAGTACAGATGAGGCTGCAGGTTTTCCACTGCAGATCATGTTCTTTGAAGAAGCCGTCGATAACCTGGAACAATTCTTCCCCAGTTGTCTTTCCTGGCAGCGTTTTGCAAAATAAAATATGCTCGTTTATGTCTGACGCATCTTTGTAACGCACGAATGACAGGAGCTGCGCTTCTCCACCCATATCTATGTAAGGAATAATGCACTGGCAGCAAGTCAGTTATGAGAAAATAACCGCTACCGTTTACCCCCTGAAGTGCGCTTATTTTCCATAACTCACTTGCTCCCAGTGCATTATCCCGCTTATATCACAGCTAACTGGCCAAGTAATGAATGCATATACTATAAACTATGTTTAATGTAATTTCATCCAGCTGCAAAGCGAACTGACCGGCTAGTTTTATTTTGTTCACCACTTGTCCAATTATATTAACAGACATATCATTGATCCGACGGGATACAGTGTTGTTCGACAGGGGAACTTTCTTGAGTGCTTCGGCTGCTTTCTTGTCTATCATAATTTCGGCCAACACAGTCACTGTGGGGAGAATGAGCTCCTCAGCAATTGAGTGAGGTTTTTTTGATTTAGCCACACGCAGGGACACGGCGTAAGATGCCTCGAGTGCTTTGATTGACACATTCGTGGCTTTCATCATTACTGAGCAAGCGGACGTTTCAGCCATTTATCCATAGCGCAGACCTACCAGTATTTTTCTGGCTGCAGGTAAGCAGCTGATTTTGATTGTGGGATTTTGGCACGGTTGTGCCACAGAATATTGTCTCCCTAGGGAAACTAATCGCCGCGCACTATCATTTTTGACGGGATTTTTTTTTTTTTACTTGTCACCTTGGAATTCCACGTACCCCCTGCAGTTCCCTCGCGTACCACTAGGGGTACGCGTACCCCCGGTTGGGAAACACTGCTTTATGCTGTTGCACGCATAGACATATACATAGACGCCTCATGACGTGCTGGAACGTAACCCAGCGTCGCCGCCATATTGGTTGGGTCTCCTCACTCTAGTCTAGCATAGGAGTCAACGGGAGAGCAAGCTATGCCAGTATTTTGTGCAGCTTACGGCGCAGTATTGACACCAGATCGTGTGGGATTACCTTTCACAAGTAAGACTGAACAATAATTCTTATTATTTAAAAAAAAATATATATATATTAATTCGTCCTGTATCATAAATAAATCTCTGCCATTTGTAACAAACCAAACCGTGTGAAAATCCGGTAAAAATTCGGGGAGTTAAGCTTATTATTGTAGTTGGGGATACACCTTCCTCCATAGAAATGAATGCACTGGGGGCGCACTGGGGACCCATCCAAGATGGCGGCCGCGCTGATACGTCAGCTCCAACAGGCAGCGTCAGTCTATGAGGCGTCTATGTATATAGTATGTCTATGGTTGCACGTAGCGGAACAGGAAGTTGATAACTCTAGTTCAATGTAAACACACCGGCACTTTCAGCCGCTCAAGACATATTTGATTATTGTCATTTCACTGCATTCATTAAAGTAAGTGAACAAATGGAATGTTCTTATTTAAATAATAAATATGGATTCAACAAATAGCCTAAAAGGCGACAAAGAGCTAATACGATGTTTTTTACGCATAGGACTAAGCGTAATCTGCGTAATCACTTACATGTTATACTTTAACTGTGCTCCCGGTTGTGGATTGAAATAGGGTGTCAAGAGCCACGTCTTGCCTCAGACCGCTCCCCATTAAAATTAAAACATCAAGAATGTTAAAAGTTGCATCAAAAGCAATCTGCGTGTTGATGGAATGTACTTTATTTCTATTGACGAACACGTCCTCATCTTTTGATGGCGCAATTATTTTTATGTGCGTCCCGTCAATAGCACCAACCACACCGGCATGCCATGAAGTTGGCTTTGATCCTGTGTAGTTGTTGATTGTCCAAAGGAAACCGGATAAACTGTTGGATGATATTAATGGTATTATTTCAGCCTTAACCAACTTTGAACTGAGCTCTGTCAGCTCTTCTAGCCTGTAGGCTATGTAAATATAGGATCATTGTGGAATCGTGTGTGTGTGTGTGTGTGTGTGTGTGTGTGTGTGTGTATTTACATGTAGCCTATGTACATGTATATATGTGTATGTATTTTTTATTCTATTTTTATTATTTTATTATTATTGTGTTGGTGTTATGGACCTTTCACGAGATGTGTCCTTATTGAAGTGAATTGATATGTGGTCTACAGAGCGCGTTGATGGTTCGGTTTATGGCGTGGCTTACTGATGGTTGCGATATTCCTAAATCATCGGCATTGCAAAGTTGCATTTTCCCTGTTGCTAAATATCGTAGTGTTGCCAAACATTTTATTTCCGGACTAATCGGGTTATTCTCAGTGGCGGATGCAGAACGTGGCAGATGGGTGGGCCTGGATTAAGTCGGGGTGGGCCTGAATCTAGGGTGTCCCAAAATCAAAGCAGTTGTCCTGAATCCTAAATTCAGAAGCACCACTAAAGGGACAGTGTTTCTCATACATAGACATAATTGATTACGCTTTTTTTTCCCCCAGCGCGATTTGATAATAGCCTATAACTATCGTTCAATTTATTCATCTCCGCGCAGCTGTCTTTCTCGTTCACACACGCATGCTTGCACTGAGTGCCCTATAGTCTTATTATTAAGAACTAACTTTAAATAATTAATATTGCGCTGAATCATTTCAAATGCTTCTTCTTGCTTTAAAATTGTCTCAACAGGTGACTCTGAAGAACAATAGATAAGCATACAGGTATATTTAACCTAGAATCAGAAAGTGTGAGTTGCCGCCCGCTGCACAAACCGCGCTGACCGACTCCACCGAACACCATGACACTCGATCCACAAAGTACTACCTCACACCACATCCAGTGGCGACTGGTCATTAGGGGCAGGTGGGGCAGAGCCCCACCTTCTCTCACAAGAAAAAATAAAAAATAAAAAATAAATTTAAATTTAAAAAATTTAAAAAAAAATAAAAAATTATATATACATTTTTTTTTAAATATATATATTTCAAAAAAATCTCCCCATAAAGTACTGTAAAATAATGTTTGGCGCTTTTAGTTCATTTTTAGTCGACCCTAGCTTGCTTCTTCAGCCTGAGGGGGGCTGGTGGGGCTAGAAATGGCTTTAAGTGGAGCTAGCCCCACCTGTCTAATGGTAGTGTGTATTGGGACTTGAAAAATTGAACTGCGCATGCTCAGCATGTTCTCCGTTGAAGTGGACGGAGAAAAATATTTTTCCTATGGTAGGGCTATCCCCACCGGCACTGTATGGACATATATGGTTCGTTCCGCTACAGCGTCATTTCATTGTTCGCAGCTATTGGCTGTAGTGTGCGGCGCGGCGTGATGAGTCATGACTCGAGTGACTTCGTCCTCACGTGTGCGCCGTGTGAGAAGTTGCTAACAAGCATGTCGGAGGTACGCAAACGAAAACAGGTATGTACTCGGTCGGATCATCACTTGTATTAAACTGTGTGGGAAATGTGAGACAGCACTGCGGGGTCACGACGAGTCGGCGGTCTGAATCCGGGGATACTCCGGTGTATTTTTGAGACGATGTGTGAGGGCGATGCTCGGCTTCAGCGGCACTATGACGCTCAGCCCGTATTCAAAGGGACATCACCATACAGGACCAACTGTTAGACTGCATGTATGAAGTGGACAGGGACAGCCGAACAAGTGGACGAGACATCATGTGTTGCTGTACAGGCCGACGAGACAACGGATGTCTCCTGTAAATCACAGATGGTGGTTGTGCTGCGGTACCTTCTGCCGTAACACAGTGACAGTTAAGCGTTGTTCTTGTCAATGTTGTGTCTGTTTATGTTTGTCCCGTCTTATATGTCCCCACTCCTGGCCTGCACCTTGTCGTGGTGAGTGGGCTTTAAACCAAGACAGGCCATTCTGAATCTTTTCTTTCACAGCTGTTATCTTTGGTTTCTCCTCCAGGACACTGCCTGGGCCTATGGGAGGTCTCCATGGTAACATGATATTGGGTTCTTATAGTGGCTCTTACAGCTGTTTGCACTAGTGTCATTTTAGGTTTGCGGAAGCTTAGTTTAAAGTTTAAAAACTATACTTTCATTATTGCAATGTTTTGATGTCAGCAATAAAACATTAAAAGCTGCACTAATGTACTTTATTAATTAAATATATATGATACATGGATAACAGTCACTTAGTTCAAAAACCAAAAGCCCAGCATACTGAATAGTGTTAAAGTATATTTTATTTGTAATGGTTGAGCCCCAGTACCTGCCTGCTGTCCTGGTTATCTTTCCACAGTTCCTTGTGGTGGAGCTGAGGGCTGAATAGAGAATGGGACACACCAAGCCAGGGCTACAAACAGCATGGTGGGACACTGACAAGTAAGTTAGACCAATGAAGAAAGCTCAATCTCTATTTTGAAATACTTTTGCTTTTTTATGAAAATTACCAATTTTATTTGTAATATATTAGGGCTGTAACGTTTTCAAAAAATGAATTTCAAACAAATTTAAAATGCCCCGTAATTTGTTTGAATATATTCTAATACCCCCTCCACATTGGCTTGGTTTACTGATAGGTTTAGAGCCGTTTAGCGTATTACTGCCTTCCACAGGTCAGATGTTGAACTAGATTTTACATACAGTCCTGTGTTGTGCAGGATAGCCGGGAACAGGCGGAGTCAACCTCCACAAAGATTGCCACGACTGTGAAAACAAACGGGTGGCGTCACGGACACTGGTACGTCATTTAAAAAAAAAAAAAAGTGCCTAGCCCCACCGGTTTTTTACATGTAGAAACGCCACTGACCACATCACACATGAAACAAGTATTGTATTCATAAAAATTGGTTTATTAGCCTACTTATTTTGTCTGCTGTCAAAACTGAGCTTAATACAAAAGCCTATAGGTCTACCTACCATAGGCTAAATGGTTACCGAGCCAGATCCACATCATTCACAAAAAGGCAACCTTATAGCCTATAATACGGCAGCGCAATTAGAGAGCACGGAGCTCTAACAAAACAACAAAAACAACATAACACTATTCAGTGCACAACACATTTAAAGGAATGAAAAGCAACATTGCATAGTGCATGGGCGAGCCAGCTGTCAATCAGGGCGGGCACGTGCCCGCCCTGGCACGTGCCTGGTTATTCCTGTTAGTTGTGGATGTTATTGCATCCCGCACTAATTCCACAACAAGTGTTATACCCTCACGATTTTGCCTATATCTCTTGATCAATTCAGTCTTCCATTGTCTCCAAAACATTTCGTCTCGCAGCCATTTTCCGATTCTTTGTGAATAGGTCTTACTGAGTTAGGAGTCCTCTCGAGGACTTTTAAGCTCTCCTATAGACTTAGGTGCTTTTAGGCCTAAAATACTTTGTGAATTGCTCTATTTCTTGTCAAATGACCCTTTGAGACAGCTCATGGCAATTTTCTTGATGTGATCAACTTAACTGAAAAGAAGACAAACGTACGCGTCCGATGTCGATAAGGTTTTGCCTTTTTGACTAACAAGTCTGATTTCCGATGAACATTTAAAAGCAGCATATTTCACGCCATCGCTATCTTCATGTGATAAGACAGCAGCAGAACCACCGGCGTTTCCAATGATTGTTAGTTAACCCAACTATAGTCTCTATTCATCTGGTTAGTTACATTAACGCAACTATAGTCGCTATTCATCTGGTTAGTTACATTAACGCAACTATAGTCTCTATTCATCTAGTTACATTAACCCAACTATAGTCTCTATTCATCTGGTTAGTTACATTAACCCAACTATAGTCTCTATTCATCTGGTTAGTTACATTAACCCAACTATAGTCTCTATTCATCTGGTTAGTTACATTAACCCAACTATAGTCTCTATTCATCTGGTTAGTTACATTAACCCAACTATAGTCTCTATTCATCTGGTTAGTTACATTACCCAACTATAGTCTCTATTCATCTGGTTAGTTACATTAACCCAACTATAGTCTCTATTCATCTGGTTAGTTACATTACCCAACTCTCTATTCATCTGGTTAGTTACATTAACCCAACTATAGTCTCTATTCATCTGGTTAGTTACATTACCCAACTATAGTCTCTATTCATCTGGTTAGTTACATTAACCCAACTATAGTCTCTATTCATCTGGTTAGTTACATTAACCCAACTATAGTCTCTAGTTACATTACCCAACTATAATCTCTATTCATCTGGTTAGTTACATTACCCAACTATAGTCTCTATTTACCTGGTTAGTTACATTACCCAACTATAGTCTCTATTTACCTGGTTAGTGAAATAAACACAACTATAGTCTGTATTAATCTGATGTAATAGCACAACATACTCTGTACTTATATATTGCATAAGACGACCTTTACCCTACCTGTTGATGCTCAGTCTATCAGAAACCGGTCTGATCTATGTTACAGTCAGGGTTGCCACCTTTCAGAAATGAAAATACGAGACGCCCACCACGGGCCCGACTCCTATGGGGCGGGGTGCCTGCAGCAGTGGTATGTTGTATTTTGTGCTGGTGTTTTTAGTAAGGGGGTGATCAAGAAAGCAATTAGGCTCTAACAAAACAACAAAAACAACATAACACTATTCAGTGCACAACACATTTAAAGGAATGAAAAGCAACATTGCATAGTGCATGGGCGAGCCAGCTGTCAATCAGGGCGGGCACGTGCCCACCCAGGCACGTGCCCGCCCTGGCACGTGCCTGGTTATTCCTGTTAGTTGTGGATGTTATTGCATCCCGCACTAATTCCACAACAAGTGTTATACCCTCACGATTTTGCCTATATCTCTTGATCAATTCAGTCTTCCATTGTCTCCAAAACATTTCGTCTCGCAGCCATTTTCCGATTCTTTGTGAATAGGTCTAACTGAGTTAGGAGTCCTCTCGAGGACTTTTAAGCTCTCCTATAGACTTAGGTGCTACTTTTAGGCCTAAAATACTTTGTGAATTGCTCTATTTCTTGTCAAATGACCCTTTGAGACAGCTCATGGCAATTTTCTTGATGTGATCAACTTAACTGAAAAGAAGACAAACGTACGCGTCCGATGTCGATAAGGTTTTGCCTTTTTGACTAACAAGTCTGATTTCCGATGAACATTTAAAAGCAGCATATTTCACGCCATCGCTATCTTCATGTGATAAGACAGCAGCAGAACCACCGGCGTTTCCAATGATTGTTAGTTAACCCAACTATAGTCTCTATTCATCTGGTTAGTTACATTAACGCAACTATAGTCTCTATTCATCTGGTTAGTTACATTAACGCAACTATAGTCTCTATTCATCTAGTTACATTAACCCAACTATAGTCTCTATTCATCTGGTTAGTTACATTAACCCAACTATAGTCTCTATTCATCTGGTTAGTTACATTAACCCAACTATAGTCTCTATTCATCTGGTTAGTTACATTAACCCAACTATAGTCTCTATTCATCTGGTTAGTTACATTAACCCAACTATAGTCTCTATTCATCTGGTTAGTTACATTACCCAACTATAGTCTCTATTCATCTGGTTAGTTACATTAACCCAACTATAGTCTCTATTCATCTGGTTAGTTACATTACCCAACTATAGTCTCTATTCATCTGGTTAGTTACATTAACCCAACTATAGTCTCTATTCATCTGGTTAGTTACATTAACCCAACTATAGTCTCTAGTTACATTACCCAACTATAATCTCTATTCATCTGGTTAGTTACATTACCCAACTATAGTCTCTATTTACCTGGTTAGTTACATTACCCAACTATAGTCTCTATTTACCTGGTTAGTGAAATAAACACAACTATAGTCTGTATTAATCTGATGTAATAGCACAACATAGTCTGTACTTATATATATTGCATAGATAAAGACGACCTTACCCTACCTGTTGATGCTCAGTCTATCAGAAACCGGTCTGATCTATGTTACAGTCAGGGTTGCCACCTTTCAGAAATGAAAATACGAGACGCCCACCACGGGCCCGACTCCTATGGGGCGGGGTGCCTGCAGCAGTGGTATGTTGTATTTTGTGCTGGTGTTTTTAGTAAGGGGGTGATCAAGAAAGCAATTAGGCTCTAACAAAACAACAAAAACAACATAACACTATTCAGTGCACAACACATTTAAAGGAATGAAAAGCAACATTGCATAGTGCATGGGCGAGCCAGCTGTCAATCAGGGCGGGCACGTGCCCACCCAGGCACGTGCCCGCCCTGGCACGTGCCTGGTTATTCCTGTTAGTTGTGGATGTTATTGCATCCCGCACTAATTCCACAACAAGTGTTATACCCTCACGATTTTGCCTATATCTCTTGATCAATTCAGTCTTCCATTGTCTCCAAAACATTTCGTCTCGCAGCCATTTTCCGATTCTTTGTGAATAGGTCTAACTGAGTTAGGAGTCCTCTCGAGGACTTTTAAGCTCTCCTATAGACTTAGGTGCTACTTTTAGGCCTAAAATACTTTGTGAATTGCTCTATTTCTTGTCAAATGACCCTTTGAGACAGCTCATGGCAATTTTCTTGATGTGATCAACTTAACTGAAAAGAAGACAAACGTACGCGTCGGATGTCGATAAGGTTTTGCCTTTTTGACTAACAAGTCTGATTTCCGATGAACATTTAAAAGCAGCATATTTCACGCCATCGCTATCTTCATGTGATAAGACAGCAGCAGAACCACCGGCGTTTCCAATGATTGTTAGTTAACCCAACTATAGTCTCTATTCATCTGGTTAGTTACATTAACCCAACTATAGTCTCTATTCATCTGGTTAGTTACATTAACCCAACTATAGTCTCTATTCATCTGGTTAGTTACATTAACCCAACTATAGTCTCTATTCATCTGGTTAGTTACATTAACGCAACTATAGTCTCTATTCATCTGGTTAGTTACATTAACCCAACTATAGTCTCTATTCATCTGGTTAGTTACATTACCCAACTATAATCTCTATTCATCTGGTTAGTTACATTACCCAACTATAGTCTCTATTTACCTGGTTAGTGAAATAAACACAACTATAGTCTGTATTAATCTGATGTAATAGCACAACATAGTCTGTACTTATATATATTGCATAGATAAAGACGACCTTACCCTACCTGTTGATGCTCAGTCTATCAGAAACCGGTCTGATCTATGTTACAGTCAGGGTTGCCACCTTTCAGAAATGAAAATACGAGACGCCCACCACGGGCCCGACTCCTATGGGGCGGGGTGCCTGCAGCAGTGGTATGTTGTATTTTGTGCTGGTGTTTTTAGTAAGGGGGTGATCAAGAAAGCAATTAGTCATACTTAAAGCTTGAAATGCTTTATTACCAATGAACACATTCTCTTATAAAGTGCAGTCAAATAAATATTGAATGAAATCTCTTTGTGTGGCGTGTGCAACAGTGAACTTTTAAAATATAAACTAAATAAATTGAGAACTTCATGTAACTTTTTAAGTGCATAACTATAGGGACTCTCTTTGAACATTTTTACTTAAAGAAAAAAAACTACAAAAAAACAACAAAAACATGCATAAACTTATCTAAACGGGGGGTCTGGGGGTCGTCCCCCAGAAAAATTTTGAAAGAAGTAGATGCAATGTCCCGCATTCTGGTGCATTTTACCCAGTGGCGACTGGTCATTAGGGGCAGGTGGGGCAGAGCCCCACCTTCTCTCACAAGAAAAAATAAAAAATAAAAAAAAAATTTAAATTTAAAAAATTTAAAAAAAAATAAAAAATTATATATACATTTTTTTTTAAATATATATATTTCAAAAAAATCTCCCCATAAAGTACTGTAAAATAATGTTTGGCGCTTTTAGTTCATTTTTAGTCGACCCTAGCTTGCTTCTTCAGCCTGAGGGGGGCTGGTCGGGCTAGAAATGGCTTTAAGTGGAGCTAGCCCCACCTGTCTAATGGTAGTGTGTATTGGGACTTGAAAAATTGAACTGCGCATGCTCAGCATGTTCTCCGTTGAAGTGGACGGAGAAAAATATTTTTCCTATGGTAGGGCTATCCCCACCGGCACTGTATGGACATATATGGTTCGTTCCGCTACAGCGTCATTTCATTGTTCGCAGCTATTGGCTGTAGTGTGCGGCGCGGCGTGATGAGTCATGACTCGAGTGACTTCGTCCTCACGTGTGCGCCGTGTGAGAAGTTGCTAACAAGCATGTCGGAGGTACGCAAACGAAAACAGGTATGTACTCGGTCGGATCATCACTTGTATTAAACTGTGTGGGAAATGTGAGACAGCACTGCGGGGTCACGACGAGTCGGCGGTCTGAATCCGGGGATACTCCGGTGTATTTTTGAGACGATGTGTGAGGGCGATGCTCGGCTTCAGCGGCACTATGACGCTCAGCCCGTATTCAAAGGGACATCACCATACAGGACCAACTGTTAGACTGCATGTATGAAGTGGACAGGGACAGCCGAACAAGTGGACGAGACATCATGTGTTGCTGTACAGGCCGACGAGACAACGGATGTCTCCTGTAAATCACAGATGGTGGTTGTGCTGCGGTACCTTCTGCCGTAACACAGTGACAGTTAAGCGTTGTTCTTGTCAATGTTGTGTCTGTTTATGTTTGTCCCGTCTTATATGTCCCCACTCCTGGCCTGCACCTTGTCGTGGTGAGTGGGCTTTAAACCAAGACAGGCCATTCTGAATCTTTTCTTTCACAGCTGTTATCTTTGGTTTCTCCTCCAGGACACTGCCTGGGCCTATGGGAGGTCTCCATGGTAACATGATATTGGGTTCTTATAGTGGCTCTTACAGCTGTTTGCACTAGTGTCATTTTAGGTTTGCGGAAGCTTAGTTTAAAGTTTAAAAACTATACTTTCATTATTGCAATGTTTTGATGTCAGCAATAAAACATTAAAAGCTGCACTAATGTACTTTATTAATTAAATATATATGATACATGGATAACAGTCACTTAGTTCAAAAACCAAAAGCCCAGCATACTGAATAGTGTTAAAGTATATTTTATTTGTAATGGTTGAGCCCCAGTACCTGCCTGCTGTCCTGGTTATCTTTCCACAGTTCCTTGTGGTGGAGCTGAGGGCTGAATAGAGAATGGGACACACCAAGCCAGGGCTACAAACAGCATGGTGGGCCACTGACAAGTAAGTTAGACCAATGAAGAAAGCTCAATCTCTATTTTGAAATACTTTTGCTTTTTTATGAAAATTACCAATTTTATTTGTAATATATTAGGGCTGTAACGTTTTCAAAAAATGAATTTCAAACAAATTTAAAATGCCCCGTAATTTGTTTGAATATATTCTAATACCCCCTCCACATTGGCTTGGTTTACTGATAGGTTTAGAGCCGTTTAGCGTATTACTGCCTTCCACAGGTCAGATGTTGAACTAGATTTTACATACAGTCCTGTGTTGTGCAGGATAGCCGGGAACAGGCGGAGTCAACCTCCACAAAGATTGCCACGACTGTGAAAACAAACGGGTGGCGTCACGGACACTGGTACGTCATTTAAAAAAAAAAAAAAGTGCCTAGCCCCACCGGTTTTTTACATGTAGAAACGCCACTGATTTTACCATGTTTTTAGATTCAAAATGATCTCCCTCTTTCATTGATTTTCCTTGGAGCTGGCATGGTCTGCAATTACTAATTATTACGTCTGGTGTTGTAGGAGCCATTTCTATGTCAATGTGTGTAAGATACCAAATTGGTCCAGTAGGTGTCCTCATGGTGTTGGGTGTACATTTCTGTATAGGTGGGAACTTTCTGACAGGTGTCAGGTGTTGCTAGACGGAGGAGCACACAGTTTTTCGACCGCTCCGGGCTCACGTTTGTTTGTTGTATGTGACACAGCTGAATGGACTTTATATGCACTGGCAATGGATACTTGCATGTTATTGAAGATCCTTGAAACGGTGAGAAATAAAATACGCATCAAATCAAGAAGCAAATCCGGAAGCTGTTTGTTTCACTAGACACAAGTTATAGTCGTGCAGTAGCCAGCGCGTCGACTACTTTTAGCCTGTCTATGCAGCCCCTCAGTGGCTTTAAGTTTTAGGTTTAGCCGCTACATTCAAGTCGAAAAACTGCTTAATGATGCCGGAACGGCACTAGATGCCGGAACGGCACGTCGTTACGCCAGTGCCCTTGCGCCAGTTGTACGTGAGCCGGATCCCCGCCCTGAACGACGCAACGCGGTCGACAGTCACGCCGGGGGCGTGAGGGTCGCGACCGGCTCTGGGTCGGCTTGGAAGGGTTCGGGGGCGAAGGTGGCCGGCGGCTTCGGCCTCTGGCTTTACAGCGCTCCCCCGCTCCGACCTCGCCGTTTCCCGGGGTCGTGGACGCAGTATCTCACTGCACCTTCCTCCCCCCTCACCCCCTCGCCCCCGGCGTGACTGTCGACCGGGACGGACTGTCCTCAGTGCGTCCCAACCGCGTCGCGTCGTTCAGGGCGGGGATCCGGCTCACGTACAACTGGCGCAAGGGGTCGGCGGCGATGTCGGCTACCCACCCGACCCGTCTTGAAAACGGGCCAAGGAGTCTAACGCACGCGCGAGTCAGAGGGTCCTACGAATCCCCGCGGCGCAATGAAAGTAAGGGCCGGCGCGCCGGCTGAGGTGGGATCCCAGTCCCCTGTTTATCTGTTTCGGAGCCTATTCTCTTAATGTTGCGGATCGTTTGTAACTTCATTGCAATTTAATTCAATTTACTGTCGTTCTATTTTCCATAACCGTTGTGTTATAATGATGCTATAGGTCCACGGTCATTTAATAGGCCTATTGCTGCAATTTTTCTTTTACGCGGCTGAAAATAACCGTAGGCCTACTTTCTGTCACTGAGCAGTGTCTGTCACTCGTCCTCTTAAAAGTGGAAGCTTGTGCGTAGCTTTGTTGCATTATATTGAAACTTTGTTGATGGTGTTATTGTCATGCGTGTTCTGGTTATTTGTGCATGATTAAACATGAGTCTATATATTGTGGCAACGTCGGGGAGGAGAAGAGGTGCCACCAAACCAGTATTGAAAAACAGTTGACTGTCCACACCAATTTCACAATTAATCCAATTTATTGGAGATTCGGGAGAGGGGGAGAGAGGGGAAAACGCCGCCGCAGCGGAGGGGGGGTCGGTCCTGAGGGGGCTCAGGCTCTGGACTCGTCGTCGGTGGTTGAGCGTGGGGTTCGGTGCACGGGGGCGGGTTCTCAGACGGTCCAGGGTTCGGCGGGAGGGAGGGATGTCAGACAGGCGGGGGTCGGTACACAGGCGGGCTCTCAGACGGACCAGGGCTCGGCGGGCGGGAGGGATGTCAGACAGGCAGGGGTCGGTACACGGGCGGGTTCTCAGACGGTGCAAGGGTCGATCGGCCAACGGGGTTCTCCTGGGGAAAAGGGTCATACACAGCGCTTTTATCTCTCTCTCTCTACTTACTACCACCATACTGGCTATAAAGAGATGAAAAAGTCTTAATTCTGTGGTGTCATCAATGCCATTGCTAATGTTCCAAACACCAACAGCTTCAAGACATACCAAGATCTTCTGAATGTCACTGCCTGATCTCTCTCCAATCTGACCAATGGAAATCCTTCTGCAGCTGACTACCTGAAAGCAGAACAGGAAATCCTCCGAAAGCACAGATGGACAGTTTTGGTGAGGACCTAGCTTGCCTCCAATCACATAAAGCACTTCCACCACATAGTCGCTTACTGTTTATCCCCAGAGAGCTGTGCAGTACTTCTGGACTCATTCATGTTGGAGGACGATTGCGGCAAAGCCATCAGCTGGAATCTGAGACAATCCATCCAATTGTACTGGATCCTGCTCACAATGTGACAAAATTGATCATTTAGGATTATGATGAAAAATTGCATCACACTGGATCAGAAAGACTCTTTGCTGAAATATGTCAGAAATTCTGGATCTTGAGAGGACGAGAGGCGGCATGCCGACATCAGTGTAATTGTGTTTAATGTCAAAAGTGGAGAGCGAAACCAATCATCCAAAAGATGGCTGATTTGCCTGTTGCTCTTCTCAGGTTACTTAAACCTCCCTTCTACTCCACAGGAATAGACTGTTTTGGACCAAACGATGTCACGATTGGCCGCCGATCTGAGAAAAGGTGGGGTATAATATTCAAATGCCTCACAACACAATGTGTACATCTTGACCTCCTCAATAACATGGATACTGACTCTATCCTCATGGCCCTTCGACGATTTACTTCTCAAAGAGGAACACCAATTGAGATCTTATGTGATCAAGGAACCAACTTCAAAGGAGGGAACAAAGAATTACAGGAAGCCTTCCAGAATTACAGGAAGATTTTCCTTGTTGCCAGTACTGACTTGAGAGTGGAAGAAATGTTGTTACCTTTCTTCCACTCTCAAGTCAGTACTGGCGGCAAGGAAAATGCAGCTTTTTGTTTCGTTCAATATTTTTAACAGTACTTGAAGGCATTTTTGATTACTGAAATATTGGTAAATACATTTTGTATTTTTGGGTCATGACTTAATGACTAATTACACATGTGGGTCCTAAGGCAAGACCAGTTGAGAACCACTGATGTAGTGTAGATAGCAAGTTAGTTGGATTATTGTACCAAACACACCATCATTAAACAAGTTAGTATGTAATCCCTTGCTGGCCGTCACAAGCTCATCTCACCAATCTCTCTGGCGGACGGAACAGTGCCTGGAGCTGGTGGGGTGGATCTGTTCTCCTCCATCACTGGTCCTTGTGGGGCAGTATGCTGCGGACTGAGGGTCTCCACGTCCAAGTGGGTTGGGCGAGGTGGGCTGGGACAGCCGCCCTCTGCCTCTGCAGTAACAGTTGTCTTTGGTGAAGCCTGAGAGAAAACCAAAGTTCCCATGGTACACAGTTAAGTTCTAAACTGTCTTACCCAGTCGGTATGAGCGACCTTTGCCCTGGCTATAAAGCCACTCTGCCTTTAAACTGGCAGCAGTACAAAACATACAAGACTCATGAGATTACTACACATTACATTAATTTCATTTCAGTCAGGACCACTTTTGTCAAAATAATCTTTATTCTAAGCAGAATATTACATTTGCAGAATATACTTTTGCAGAATATTACATTTGGCGGTATGGCTCTGTTCTGGGACCTCCCTGTCCTTCCACGTGCCTACGTGGAAAGCCTTAAGGCAGGGAGAGCACTCCTCCCTGCCCTTCCATGTGCCTACATGGAAAGGTTTAAGACAAGGAGAGCGGCAGCAGAGACCCCCAGGGTACAGAACAGAGCAAGCATCAATGACAATCAGAAATAACATTGATTAATTAGATACAACATAAAAGGAGGAGCTGGGGTGGAGGTGGGTTGCAAAGCTAGCAGAGAAAGCAGCGAAGATAGGCAGCTGAAGCAGCTTTAAATAAGGCGCCAAGAATGATGTTTGCCAATGGGTGTTTGAGGGGGAGTCAGCTGAGCTGTCAGCTGACTGTGTATGGTATCCAATGGGAAGCTAGGGGAATCTGCTGTATGTTTTTGATAATACTACATATTTGAAGCGCTCTGCATATGCAATGCAACCTAAAAGCGGCAATATGACTATGATTATGACTACTGTGAACTCTGTACTGAGCCGAGCCTGACTTCGTGGCCCGCCTGAACTAACGCTATGCTCAATTGTTGCAATATTTTATTAAAGGTGCAGATTGCCACAGGGTAGCGCCAGGGAACAAACTCTTGTCGTAGTGCCCTTGCCTTGGTTAGGGGCAGGAGTGTTAACTTGCATGTTTCTGTGCTGTTGGAGGAAACCCACATGCACACGGGGAGAACATACAAACTCCACACAGAAAGGTGTGGAGAGAGAGCGTGAGAGAGATTGGCTGATGTGATTCACCTTATAAACATAGGCCAAATATACAGGCTAAACCTGCACAGGTGCACCACATCAGCTGACAACCCTCTCAGCCCTGCACACTGGCTCCCTGCCCACATATGCAGGAGAACCAGCAGACAGCGAGAGAGGGTTGTCACACTATGCAAGGCAATTATCTATCACATATCCCAAACTGCATAGAGGAGACAGATACAGGAATGTGATGTCACATACTCACAGAAAAGTCTAAAAAAAGTCTTGCGTGTACGTGATCACATCTTCACAATGTATTATTAAGTCATACAACCCGCTGTTGTATCGTTGTACAAGTTGAGTTAGATGGAACTTCTTCCTCAAATGACCCCAACAGGCAGCAACGGGCCGCTCAAGTCAACACGAGTGCAGTTTACCTGTATGGTAAGTACTCGGGAACATGCCTACAAATGGACGGTACCAGTAATGGCTTTGGCTGCATTTTGTCAAGGTTACATAAGGTGCCCTTTTGTATATAAAACAAAGACATTCATCAATTTGGATGGAAATGTTTCACTGTTTACAAAGGTTGACTGGACTTGGATGCCATCATTCGTCCCAGCAAGCCATGTTGTGGAAAAACACAATGAGCGCTATAATTTATCTAGACTACTGTACCTTCCAACAGAATAGCATAGAAGGTCCATTTCAGAATACAGAAAACCAGACGAGAAGCGTTGCGGTTTCATTTGACATAATTTTACAGATTGCATAAAAGGTTCACATCATTAAATGGACCCTTTTTCACAGAGGCATCAATCATAGGATAAACACAGGTGTCACTCATAACACATAGTGTCTCTGATGTACCAGGGCAAGTCTACAACCTGTACCCTGGTACATGAAAGTAGCAGACCCATAATAAGTTATGAGTGTCACCTGTGTTTGTCCAACTTAAAACCATTTTTACAATCCTTTGTCCTTGACATGGCTTAGGAAACCTTTTTGTGATATAATTCCACTTTGGCGTTTATGTGTGAGTAAAATATCAATAACACATTACATAATGTTGTTAAAGCCTGAAACTAAAATGTCACCCAATCAGTTAAAGACATGTATGCCAATGTCACTCTATTTCTTTCACTGAATTTTGAAAATTTCAAACTTCAGTTGGCCTTCTTGTTATAACTTCCAATAACCACAAATCTTCAGAATTAGATATTAGATTTTAAAACTCTCAAATCTCAAATGTAAACCGAACAATTTATGAACAAATAACCTGAAGTTACTAGAAAAGTCCAAGGGAGCTTGGTTTGGCACATTTCATCAACACTCATTTGGTTTGAATCTGAATCTGAACCCACTGCAAGCTGCTTTGCATAAAAGGCGTCTGCTAAATAGTAAGAGCTAACTTGTTCATGGCACGCAAATCAGGCCAACAATGTTTCAAGCACTTGGACGGCCCGTCTCTCCCCACTTTCCCACTCTCCTCTCTTTGCCACTAGCTCTTCTTCGTCTTGGCGGGGCACACGTGAGACAGTATGAGGTCCATCATGTTCTTGATAATGGCCGGGGGCGGGTGGAGATTGTGGGGGAGATGATGGGCCAAGGTCATTTCCCAGGCATCCACAAAAACAACACCCAGACCCATGAACATGGGCCTGAGCACCCTATCGAGCTGCAGCGCGAACCAGTCGCTGTTGTACAAGCTCACCTCCTGGTTCAGGGCCTGTAAGTTAGCTGTGCGGATCACCACAAGGGTCCCGGGGCCCCGGTCCAGGAGTCGCACCAGTGCCCGGCGGATGTGCCGCATGCGGCGTATGTAGACCTCCACGGGGAAGGTGCTGAAATGGGCCCAGATACTGAGGAGCACGACCGTGTTGGGGCCTCCAGGCAGGCCGTCCAGCTCGTTAGCGACGTAGCGCAGGTCGCTAGCGCTGACGGTGGAGAAGCGGATGGGTGGGCCGTGACAGCGGTACTTCAACAGGATGTTGTGCTTACTGTCCACCGCCATGTAGGGCCCCACGTTCTTTGGACTGTGTAGGTTGAACTCTTTGATTTCTAAGGAGAGACCCGAATGAACGCACACATTGGAAATGAGCAACAGGACATAAATATAATGGTCAGAGTAGGACTGGGTGATGTGGCCAAAATCTTCAATCCTGATATAGGTAATTTAATATCTCTAACGGTATCACGATGGCATGTTTTCTGGTAATTCAATAAAAATTTAAAAAAGCCTATATAAGATAATCCCATGGTAAAGCCTATTTTTGTACACTCCTGTGTAAATTAAATACTTGACAAATGTGATGCAGCCTTTGAAACCAGGAAAAGACAAAATTTATGCCATATCATGATATTACGATATCCAAAATCTAAGATATCTAGTCTCATATCATGATATCGATACATCGATATATTGCCCAGCCCTGAGAGAACACGGAGAGAGGTGTCGGCGCTCACCTGGTACAAAGGCGTTGAGGTACTCAAACCACTGCCTCACCGTGGAGTCCCCGTACATGTGGACCACCTTGCCCATCAGACACTGTGTGATGGACGAGGAGTCGTTGAACTGGCGAGCAGGAGTCCCACCCAACACCCTCCAAGAGCCTTGGTAGTAATACCCAGAAGGGATATACTTGACTGGCTCCGGTTTGACGCTGCTGTTTTCTAACTCTGGTTTATCTGTGATGCGAGTGACACAAATGACAGATGAAATGCATACCGAGTGGGCGCCACCACTACCACCACCACATAAGCAGTGTCCTCCATAAACTGTTGCAATGATTGCGTACCTATCTTCTTGGGAAGCACGTTGATCCGATCAGGTCCTGACGCATGGATGACAACTTTGATGTTTACATCGCTGCGAGGAATAAAACACATGGGGATAAACATTTACAAAGTTTTATTACATGGCTTTGTTGAATACTCGATTCTGATTGGTCAATTACGGGATTCTACGGTCTGTTATTTCTGAATAGCAGATAGCTGCTATGGACACTATTTCCAACCGTAGTGTCAAATTATTGATTTCCTAAGCGGGGTTAATGTACAGCAAGCCAGGCATTATTGCGAAATAAACCCCTTCAGGGTGATTCAAGACCCTGCATCACCCTGTCAGGGTTTATTTCGAAATAACAGGCTCATCGCACATTATCCCTGACATAGTCGACGTGAACGAGAAAAGCAGTGGACAGCGCCAGACCTCTGAAAGAGCAGCGCTTCTTTGTTGGTGATGATGTGTTTCCGGTAGCCTCCCTTGGCGTGGTTGATCCTGGTGTCACAGCTCAGCATCTTGGGCTTGAAGCAGTACCAGGGCTCCCCTGTGTGGAGGTCTGTGTAGTTGCACAGCGGCTCCTGCGGCTGCTGCTGCGGATTGGGTGGCAGGCACATGTTGCACATGGTGGTCTCAGACAGGAAGCCCGAGCGGAACAGACTCTTGAAGAAGACCCGGTCGGGCCGCTGCTCGCGGAGCCGCTGGAGCACGGCCACCGCCTCGCTGGAGTGCACCATGGTGACCTCCACCTGGGCCACACCCGCCCACAGCAGGGGGAACAGTGCCGAATAGAAGCCATTGAGGTGGTCCACCACTCGGCCCGCCACCCCGGCCCCCAGCTCCAGGGAGTGCAGCCGGGCCAACAGGAAGTCCCCGCCATACCGCTTGGGACGGCCCTGGAAGTCATGCATCTGGACCAGCACTTCAAGCTGGTCGCCCACGTACCATTCCCTCCCGCCCTCGGCGGGCAGGATGGCGAACAGGCTGTGCACGGGGTCGCTGGTCTGGCGCAGGGGCGCAGGCGCGGGCCGGGCAGGGAGCTGGGGCCAGGCAATGGAGTTGAGGAGGTAGCGCTCCTCCAGGGCTTCTTCAGGGGAGGGTTCCAGTCCCAGGTGGCTGCAGAAGGTGTGGTTGTGGTACGGCGGCCCCTCCTGGACAAAGGCCGTGTGAATGCTGTTCTGGAGCTGGAGAAGTGTTGACGCCGTGTGGCAGCTCAGGTTCTGAGGGGGACGAGGAGAGAGTCAATAGGGAATTTTCGAGTGTCCAAAATCTAAGAAGATATCTGGTCTCGTATCACAATATCGATATAATATCAATATATTGCCCAGCCCTACATCACCCAGGTGGATGCTACCAGGGCTCTCAAGTTTTGAAGACAGGCAAGAGTGACATTCCCCCCCGCCCCCCGGGTCCCGGCCCGTCGCCCCCCCCCCCCTTCAAAGGGGCGCGGGGGGGCCACAGGAATGGGCAAGTTTCATTGGTAATATTATTATTAGTGTTGTTGTTATTACTGTAATTGAAAAAAATTGTGGAACAAAAGACTTGACACATGGCACAATTTAACAAAATACAAAGTATTTATTCATTCCAATTTTCTGTGTGTGTCTTCACAAAAAATAACAAGGTTACCCCTATTTTCCCTCACTTTTGGTTTAGGTCTATAACACTGGTGTGTGTGTAACCGAGCTAAATTGAATTTTATTGAATTTTATTTAAATGTATTTTTATTTTTATTTTTCACATTCTTTTTGTATTGTGAACTCCCCCAAAATTGTTTCCTATGTAAATTGGTTCCACATGGTTATTTTCCATAGCATACCTTTTGTTTCCCTGGGGAGTAATTTGGCGTTGCACCTGTGTGTCTAGCTTCAGTGAGCGCTGATGCTCGGAGCTGGTAGGTTACGTTTATATCTCTCTTTTCAATTGTCATTCTTATAGTAATTCACACTGCCTTGTGATATGCTTTTGGGTATACGGGAGAAGTTCCCGATGTACAGACAACTTTCAGTCATTCAACTTTTGTTAAAAAACGGACTTTTAATTGTGTGCGATGTTTTGTCAACATGTCTTAAGCTAGCGGCACGTTACTACGGGGTTTCCCGACCGCGTGGGATTTAGTATGAGGAAAAGATCGCTGCATGTCTGTGTTGATATTTTGAATGCAGCCGTATGATTTAATGTGTAGTTAATTTTGTTTTCTGTATTTTGTAGAGTGGAGAGAGATTATATGGATTGTGTGTGACGCCCGTGTATTTTGTCTCCTCTAAAAAGGTATGCCTGTTATGTGTTTTGATATTGCTTATTGTATAAAACATAAAATGAGTTGTGTGAGGGGAAAAAGACAATTGATGTACTGTGTAACAAAAACCTTTCTTTATTATATTTGTATTACCTTATTAGTGTATATATTTTATATACTGTTTTTTATTTAACTAACTTCTTTGACAGTTTTATGCTTTGTTTACAGTTTTATAATTTATCTTCCACATGTATTCATAATTAGATAAGTAGAATATATTAAGATAGCTTGAGTGAGCGCTGATGCTCGGAGCTGAGTGGAGAGAGATTATATGGATTGTGTGTGACGCCCGTGTATTTTGTCTCCTCTAAAAAGGAATAAACCCTCCCAACTCAACTCCTGTGTGTGCCTCACTTAATGGGGAAAAAAAAGACACAACGCAGAAAACCAGCGGTTACATGTGTGTGTATGTGTGTGAGAGAGAGAGAAGAGAGAGAGAGAGAGACTATGACTGGTGTTTTTGATTGTATGTGTTGGTTGCCTTTTTGGACTCCTTTATCATTTTTGGTGTAGGCTCCCATTTAAAACAGTTTGGCTCTAGCCCAGCCATTTTAAAGGGACACTGTGTAATTTTTTCCCCCATCTAGTGGTCAAATTGTATTTTGCATTCAAACGAATTTATGCTCTAGTCTTCAAATGTTCGTTGCAACCTGTTGGAACTACGGCAAGCAGTATTATTCAAGATTCAAGAAGCTATGACAACATGATAACAACATGTCTTCAAACACCACTTCATCAAGTTTTGTTTCGGATGATGAGGTACGTTCAGTGCTCGAAGTGGAAAAAAATAAGTGCCGGTACGGTACTCCCTTATTAAGCGACGGGGGGGGGGGGGGGGGGGTGCGCGATATTAACCCACCCCGGACCTACAACCGACGGGGGGGTGGGTTACTCTGCTGAAGTGATGCTCGGAGCTCCTGGTTTCCTCTCTGGGTTTCTTCGAAACTTTCATAAGCTGGTTGTAGGCCATAAGGTGAACCCTGTTATCATTTCATCCCGCTCCACAGGCATGGAACTACACACTCTTTAGTTCATAAAAAATAACGAGTCATGCTAATCCACCAAGAAAAAGTTCTCTGCTAAAATTCCAGTCAATTCTTCTAACCACTTTGTTTTTTGTTGAACTAGTCCCTTCATGGCGTAATAATATCTTGGTCAAAAGTGGTGCCACGGTTCGTCACGTGATCGTTCTACACCAATTGGGTGGCTGCATTTTGTCAACAAAAAAACTTGTAGCAGAATCACGCGAACAAGCTTTTTTCATTGGTTGTTGCGTTACATCTTACCCAGATACACTACAATGCTATTTTCTGATTGGCTTTTGTGTAGCCCCTTCTCTCGGCTGAAGTGGCGGGCTGCGATTTAGAAAGCCAGGGGAGATGCGCCTGTTCCATGGTGAGAGCTAGAGAAATCATGTTGGGTGCTGCGGCAGCGGCATATAAGTTATTTTTCAGCGTGAGAAATGCCATGTGTGGCGGGAGGGTGTGACAAAAGACCGAAATTAGTGATTGTCACGCTCAATGCGTGACACTTGAGAGCCCTGGCTCCACTGGTAGTGGAGGAGGTGTGATATCGCCCAAAAAACTCGCTATGTAACGCGCTTTGAGTGCCTTCGAAACTAATGTAATGTAAAGACTAAAATTATTATTAATGTAAATAATGTTTTTGTATGTTTATTTAATTTGTTCAGCACTTATTGAAAAAAGATCTGATTAGTGGCATTCATAATATTCTCTAGGATTTCTTACCAGTATCCTACTCATGTATCTATAATACTAATTGCATTTCTGGGCATATACTACTATGTGTACACATGCTTAAGCCATAGACTATAAAATAAGCTCTTAAAGGGGAACTTGGCAACTCTAGCGATTTCTTCGCTGGTTTTCACTTTTGTGGTCGCATGTTTTCTCAACGAGCTCCCCCTACAGGTCTGGGACGTATATTACACAACACTGTCGTAAAAAAACTCACTTGCGGCACCCTCCTCCCCCTTTCTACCGCTGCTCATGTGCATTTGTTGCCGGACTTTTTCGTGTGGCGCGATGTCTACCGAGGTGGGTAATACATTATACACTGTATCATAGAACATTGACATAGCCGGCATGATTAACCGTTATTGAGGGGGGCGTGTGTGTTTATGTTGAATTGCCGTAAAGCAGTTCGTGTTTCTCGCTCGTTCTCGCTTCTCGCGATACTTCCCATTTCCAATTTACCGGGACGGTAGTCCCAAAGTTGCAAGGCTGGTTTTCCACCTGGGGGCGCTGGGGGGAGCGGGGATAGTCACCATTAACACCGGAACAGACCATTTAACCATCCAAATGATTTCCAGACGGGTTTATTAAGTTGAAAAAGTTGCCAAGTGCCCCTTTAAACTCTTGTCCTAATGTCATTTACATTTAGGGCATTTAGCAGATGCTTTTTTCCAAAGTGACAATCTAAAGGAAGTGAGCCCTTTTCCGGTCCGCCTTTCTATAGAGAGGTGCAGGATAGTCCTAAAACCCGGAAATCCGTTAGCATGTTGGCACTTCCGGTTCCCTCGTCTCGAAGTCAATGGGTTTTTTGAATGGGTTTTTGGTGAGATGGCTGAAATAAGGTCTGTGGTTTTACACAAGCTTAAGAGATTGCCACGTTTTGGTCTACGACCTAAAATACGTCAGTATATACCCCACTCATGAATTTTGAAGCTTTTACGCGTCTTAAAAAACTTCTGGCGATTGCATTTACGCTTCAAAAATCATAAGTAGTGTTCATTGGTGAAGATTATCTTACTTAACAAAACATGTGAGTGTCATAAACTTTTGTTTGCCACAAAGCTTATTTTCTGCAATAATCCAAAATCCAATGGGAAAAACCCATTGGATTTTTGTCGAGGGAACCCAGGGCGATGCTAACTTCCGGGTTGGCCTACAAAAATACGTCATCCCTGCACAGCTCTATTTCACATCTCTTCCTGCTTTTCACACCACTATAGTATATATTAAAGACACACACACACACACAGAATGGCTGACTGACTCTCACCTCCAGAGTGTGAATGTTGCTCAGCAGGAAGATGAGACCAGTGAGTGCGAGGAGGATGAAGATGGGGGAATATCTGGACAGATGTCGACACATGACGACCCCCCGCGCCCTCCCATGGTGACCCACCGCCTCATAGTCCGCTGGTAACATGGTGGGAGCAGTAGTACTGGTCAACACCTAAACAAGAGAGGAGATACAGATTATACAGACTATAACAGAACTGGTGTGTGTGTGTGTGCGTGTGCGTGTGCGTGTGCGTGTGCGTGTGTGTGTGTGGTGGGGGTCATAAGATTCATCACGTGATGGTAACAATCGACATGCCTAACAACACAAATGATACCAGGTCATATTAGGCCTTTATACTTCCACCGATAAGCAGCTTGGAAATAAAACACGTTGTACAGTCAAAGCTATCGATCCATCAGTGTCACTATTGTGTATTGATGACGTAATGGCGTGGTTACATCTGATCCGCCAGTGTGACGGTTGACGATAAGGGACTGTACGATATTTACGGGGGGGGGGGGGGGGGGGGGGGGGGGGGGGGCCGGTCGTCAGGGGGGGAGGGCCTAGGATAATTTTTTTAAGCCTTAGGGGAGGGCCCAGGAGAATATTTTTGGCCTGGGGGGAGGGCCGAGGTAAATTATTTTATGGGGGGGCAATCGTCATGACTCATGCCGAGTTCGATGTTTAAATGAAAGATAGCCTGTAAGGAAGTGAACGTCTCCTTTGCCAAAGTACTGCACCACATACATAGGCGTCGATTACGGGGGGGACATGTCCCCACCACTATTTATAATTTGAATTTTGTCCCCACCACTTTTAAAAATGTGAAACCCAATTGCGACCGAAAAAATCCCCACATACTGCGCAGCCCGTTCTCATCCCAACTACAGCGTCCGCTCGCAGAGCAGAGTCTACAGCGTCCATTCACTCCAATAATAACCCGGTCACGGTGATAGATTACGCTAACCCTAACCATAACCCTAACCATAACCCTTTTTGGAGTGAATTGTTTCACAGTAGACTGCGGACGCTGTAGACTCTGCTCTGCGAGCGGACGCTGTAGACTCTGCTCGTCTCTTACCACCGCGAACGGGTTTATGAGACCCCAGATCGTTTCACACAGACGCGGGAGGGTACCTTTGGCGTCAGTATCCAGGGCTTAATTTGGGCCGGAACACGCCGGAATATGTTCCGGCACCTCCAACGGTGGATCCGGCACCTTTTTTATTTTTTTATTCCCCCCCCCCCCCGCCGTCAGTGGTTACGATCGCGCAACCCCTTCATCAGTCCGCGGTCCCCTTCATCAGTCCGCGGTTGTTCTGAAAGCTTCAACTATATTTCTCAGCCGTTTATCCTAATGTCAAATACAACGTTTGAAAAAATGTTACTCTTTCATATGTGTTAACAGTACAGCATTACCGGAAGGTCTTATACAACCTGATCATCTGGAGATTACGCTGCTGTGGCGCGGCACTGTCGGCTATAATAAACCATCTCAATATAATTACACGTCGATATCCGCTTTCATTTCTGATTCATCTACATTGTTCCAATATAAGGTTTTGCCTTTTTGACTAACAAGTCTGATTTCCGATGAACATTTAAAAGCAGCATATTTCACCCCATCTCTATTCATCTGGTTAGTTACATTAACCCAACTATAGTCTATTCATCTGGTTAGTGAAATTAACCCAAATATAGCCTATTATTAGTGACATTAACCCATCTACAGTCTCCATTAACCCGGTTAGTGAAATAAACACAACTATAGTCTGTATTCATCTGATGTAATAGCACAACATATCAGCTATTGCACAGATAAAGACGCCCTTGCCCTCCTACCCGTTGAGGCTCAGTCCATCATAAGGTCTGCGTTACAGTGTAATCCAGGGTGCCTCCCAGTCTGGTCTGCATGGTCCATGGTCTGGTTCTCAGTGCACATGGTCCATGGTCCCAGTGCCTGGACTCAGGCTGTTTGAAGGGCGGGGGCGGCTATGCATCATGTGTGGTGAACTAGTCGTCATCCTCGATTACGATTAACATTGTTATTGAGCGGTCCACATTTTAAATTTTTTTAAAAAGCTGTTCAAATCTCTCGTCGGTCTCTCTCTCTTAGTCCATTGAAAAAGCGATTCACACCAAACCTAGGGGAGGATGTTTCTGCTTGATTTTTTCCAAATTGAGTCCACAGGTTCGTATCAGCTAAGCAAAGTAGGCCACCGTTATGTTAGCTAGCTCCTTAGCTAGGCATCTAGGCACCGTAGTGTCCATGTAGGAGTCATGCATCACTGCAGGACGGTTGTCAGGGTTACAGCTCAGACTGGAGCATGGAATAGATGTACATTTTTAACAATGGGAATGAGTATATTAAACGGTATTGTGTCATCGTTGGCAATAATGTACTTCCGTCTTTTATTATCCAATACAGTTAACCTTACATAATCTAACCTAACGGGCACGTTGAAAAAAAAAACAAAAAACAAGGACAGTGCAGGTGAGATTACATTAAATGCTAGCTAGATATTAGCCTAACTTATCGACCCCTTGCGAAAAACGCAGAAAAGATGTGTTAGCGGCCATTCAATGTGTATGAAAGTAAGCAGGGGTTGAGAGGCGCATTCATGATCTTATCCCCGTATTTGGCGGCACCCCCAGATTGTCGTCATGGCACCGCTGTTTTTTCAAGCCCCCCCAAAGTCCGCCAGTGCATGGTCCACTCCGGTCTCAGTGAACATGATCCATGGTCCACTCCGATCTCAGTGAACCTGATCCATGGGCTACTGGTCTTCTCGGTGCACATAATCCATGGTCTAGTCTGGTCTCACAGTTCATGATCCATGGTCCAGTCCGGTTGACACACTAACCATATGTAGCTCCGATTCGAAACTCTCGCGAGACTGAGCTCGGGACCACAGACCTTACTGTACCAACGGCGACATTATTCTGAATTAAACGGTATTTTTGGTCGGAGGACTTTGAGATCGACGTGCATGGTTAGGCTATTATTGCGGTCGTCTACTGAATAATATAGTCTATTAAATAATATTAAATAATATTTAATGTTAAATCGTGTTTTTCTTGTGGTTGTGTCTTATAACATGCCACAAACCTCTCGCGTGCGTTGCAGTGATCAAAGGCCGGAATGAGATTACAATCATTGGAAAGAAACATCAAAATCAAAAGTTGTTCAGTATCTTACTATTTAATAAATAAATAAAAAAGAGATGGTGACTATTTAATAAATACTGTGGCGATCGCGGCCAGGTGTGGCGATCACGGCCACGCCCCCTATGGGGTGCAAGGGGTTCTGGGGGTGCAACCTGGTGGGGTTTGGACTATATCGGCGCCCCAGAATCCCTGTGGCATTGGTGGTTGGGGAGTACTGATTGTGTGTCATTGTGTGTGTGTTCTCATGTATGCAGTGTTTTGTTATGACCGTGAGTGAGGGTGTTTGTTATGATCGTCAGGTGTGCTGTGTTTCTGTCTGTGTGGGTGTGTTCAAATAAAGGCAACTCCCGGGGTCGTGCGGTGTATGGGGCACGGGAGTTGCGTAACCAAAACCTGGGCTCCTGTCTCACTCCTTCCTTGCCGTCGCCACATTTTGGTGGTTGGGGAGTACTGATTGTGTGTCATTGTGTGTGTGTTCTCATGTATGCAGTGTTTTGTTATGACCGTGAGTGAGGGTGTTTGTTATGATCGTCAGGTGTGCTGTGTTTCTGTCTGTGTGGGTGTGTTCAAATAAAGGCAACTCCCGGGGTCGTGCGGTGTATGGGGCACGGGAGTTGCGTAACCAAAACCTGGGCTCCTATCCCACTTCTGACACCAAATGTGGCGACGGCAAGGAAGGAGTGAGACAGGAGCCCAGGTTTTGGTTACGCAACTCCCGGCCCCATACACCGCACGACCCCGGGAGTTGCCTTTATTTGAACACACCCACACAGACAGAAACACAGCACACCTGACGATCATAACAAACACCCTCACTCACGGTCATAACAAAACACTGCATACATGAGAACACACACACAATGACACACAATCAGTACTCCCCAACCACCAATGCCACAGGGATTCTGGGGCGCCGATATAGTCCAAACCCCACCAGGTTGCACCCCCAGAACCCCTTGCACCCCATAGGGGGCGTGGCCGTGATCGCCACACCTGGCCGCGATCGCCACAATACTATAGTGGAGTTAAAAGCAGGAAGGTGTCTATATAGTGACTATTTACATTTAGGGAATTTAGCAGACGCTTTTGTCCAAAGCGACTTACAATAAGTACATTTGTTAGGAGAGTGCAACAGTAAACCGCTATCAGTAGAGTCAGGATTTCACAACGAGTTTCAAGCACACCTAATTGCCAAGTTAACCCATTGCTAGTATACAACAGAGATAAGTGTGAAAATACTAAGCATAGAATATCAAAGTAAGAGCCGGGACATACAAACACAGAATAATTGCAATGTTTTTTTTAAATTGTATTTAATAAATACTATAGTGGAGTCAAAAGCAGGAAGAGATGGTGACTATTTAATAAATACTATAGTGGTGTGAAAAACACGTGGAAGACACGTGAAACGGAAAAGGGCTCACTTCCAGTCAGATACACTTTTGAAATGAAAAGCGTTTATTTAAGAGCCTATTTTAAAGTCTATGGCTTAAGCATGTGTACACATAGTAGTTAATGCCCGGAAATGCAATTAGTATTATAGATACATGAGTAGGATACTGGCAAGAAATCCTAGAGGATATTATGAATGCCACTATTCAGATCTTTTTTCAATAAGTGCTGAACAAATTAAATAAACATACAGAAGGTGAAATATTTTACACATCCTTCCTCATCAGGTGACTTTAGAAGGCAACTACTTTTGTAAAGCTCACATAATGTCCCCAACTGTTTTCATTAGCAAATAACATGGCTACTCACATATTCTGTTGTTCAAGGCCTTTTGTGTCAGTTAGCTACGCATGGTTTTGCTAAGTGGAGCAACATCTATTTAAAGCCAAAATGTAACAAGTTTGAACCGGGTTTGAGACACAGAGCTCAAAACTACGACTACTCACTAAAGTGAATCCAGATATTGAACGCACAGCTCTGTGGGCGCTAGTTTATTCCAGTTTTTCCACGCAGCTGGGACTCGGGGATTAGTTCTGTTTGTCCATCATGTGCATTAGCGCTTGGATTCTTTGTCCTGCTCCTCCTGACGTGCGGGCTGCAAGTCGGGCTGCGCCGTCTTGCAGGGCGAGAGAGGCGGTGAGGGGGGCTGAGTCATGCCGTCCTCCGCCTCTTCCCTCTGCTGTACGGAGGACAGGTACTGTTCTAGCAGGCTGCAGTCCGCACTGTCTCCGCCCGCTACGGCCCCGCAGCCCCCGGGGCCGGCCAGGGCCCGCACCCGCACCGTCTCCAGTGAGTCTGCCGTGCCGCAGCTGCTGAGGAAGCTGTCCTCCAGGGACGCCTGCTGCTCCCCCGTCGAATGGAAACCAGAGTCTGGGAAGGACACATGCGTGTCGGCCGGTTTCGCCGTGCTGCAAGCCACCGGGAGCACGGGCTGACGGGGCCCTGGAGCCAGGGTCACTGCCGGGGCCTCGCAGGGGCCTTTCATACTGGCTAGTTGCCCTTCTATAGACCGCTGCCACTGCTGCACTGACTGGAGCTGCATGCAGAGCATCCCCACATAGTTATCATAATGATGATTGAAAAATAGTTGGAGAATATTGCTTGTGTTAAATACATGTACATATATGAAAATATATGCATGGAATTTAGATTTACATCCCTCACCTGTTTCCAAAGGAATTTAACAGCTTCCTCCTGAACCGTCCTCTGCAACCTCTCTTCCTCATAGCGTCCCTGCATTCTGCAGAATGAGACAAGCAAGATCTGTGACTCTGGGATTCATCGTGCTGTGACTCTGGGATTCATCGCGCTGTGACTCTGGGATTCATCGCTCCAATCAAATACCCATCAAGTTGTTAACTGAACAGCTGCCAGCTCTTTAAAACATGCACATTTCTTCGTCAGGACACACATGAAGCAAGTGATGATCCAACGTATGTAATTTAACATCTTTGTAGTAAAGATCCCTATTTTATTTTTATTTATATTTTTCTTTGCCACACTTCCTTTCCTCTTCCTTCCTCATCACTAATTGGCTCTGTTTCACCCTTTGTCACTCCTCATTTACCTGATTAAGTTCACCTGATCACTCCTTATTTAAAGGCTGCTCTCCCGCTCATTCACCCTTTTCACCTTTGCATGGGGCGGCAGTTCCTTTAAATTTGGAGAAAATAAACCTTTGTTGATGATGAGTCAAGATTTCCTGGCCTTTCCTTAAATGCATTCTAAACCGATGCCCATGACCATAATCAACCCTTAGTGTTGAACCTCCTTAGTAACAATCTCAATGCATGTTTTCTGATAATTCAATAAATAGTCTATAAATAAATAGTCACATGGTAAAGCCTATTTTTGAATACTCCCGTGTGAATTAAATACTTGACAAATGAAAAGTATTTGAGTATTTTCTCAGTTTTTACATAACTTTACTGTAATGAAGCCTTTAAAACCGGGAAAAGACAACCCTTATGCCATATCACGATATTTAATCCAAGACGATATCTAGTCTCATCATGATATTAATATAATATCGATATATTACCCAGCCCTTATCCAACGTGGATCTCTCTTCTAATGGTTAAGACAACATACCTCTCCAACTCTCCAGACAGGAAGACGATGTGCTCCTGCATCCTGTGCAGGCGGATCTCACTGCGAACTTCCCTGACGACGGGGTGGTGGTGGCGTGCGTACTGGCCCCTCCACCACGACTGTATCCTCACCGCCGCTGCCCTGTCTCCATCCTGGTCTGCTTCCACCTGCTGCCAGGACTCCTCCTGCACCTTGCCTTCCCCACAGTCAGGGCTTCCTGGTACCAGTCCACCCTGCAGTAGGGCTGAATGATGGGGTAAAAACAATATTGTGAGTATTTTGACAGATATTGCAATTTGCGATATGATTCACTATTAGTGGGAATGATAATTTTTGCATCACAATTTACATTTTCACTGAAAAAAAAAAGATTTTTGTTGGGGTCGGTAACAAACAAACATCTTACATCTGGAGAAAAAAATGTGTAGGCCAGGCATCTCTGCAGCACTACAGTACTTCCATTTATAATGCTGTTATACATTTACATTTACACATTTTACCCTTTGCAGCTCCAGCGATCTGGATATTGCACTTGGCCATATTGTGATTTGGATAATTTTTAAGTAAATGGTTCAGCCCTACTCTGCGGCTGGCTGGTCCCGACCACTGGTGGATGAGCGGTTGAGATGGAAGCGCCGTCATGGTAACCGGCCGTCGCCAGGCTTCCCACCTCCATGACCGTCTCTTCTTGCACCTTCTCTGGACACTGGTGACAGGTTTCTGCCACGAGTGACCTTCTGGGCGGGGACGGGTGCTCCGGTGCCAGGGAGTCGGGCTCATATGTTTCAGTCTCGTCCTCGCTCTCAGAGAGAGCCGCCTTGGGCTCTCCTACGGCGGCGGACGTGGACACGGGCACGAAGGTGGAGTCGGCAGACAGCAGGCTGCCATTGGGTTTATCATCATCTGTTTGCACTTCCTCCAGGTGGAGGGACTCCTCTGCTGCCGCTCTGGGGCTGCGAAGCACCGGCACCGGCTGGCGGACCGAGTCCGGCCTCATCCAGGTGTTGTACTGAACCGTCGTCGGCTCTGGAACAGGAATGCATGAAAGACAGACGGATACACGTTACATCTCAACTGGTGGGACGCGACCCATAAGTGGAGCATTTTGAGTGGGTCGCAGAACATATGCCAAAACATAACATTTCGAAAGAAGCCCATGAACTAACTAAAGTTTCAATGTTAATGTTAATTTCAACGTTAGTTCAATGGCTTACTTTTTCAGCCCCAATTGTGGCAGCTTTTTGTTTCGTTCAACATTTTTAACAGTACTTGAAGGCATTTTTGATAACTGCAATATTGGTAAATACATTTTGTATTTTTGGGTCATGACTAATGACGCATGTGGGTCCTGAGGCAAGACCAGTTGAACCACTGACGTAGTGTAGATAGCAACAATATGACGTGCAAACACAAAACACCTGCATGTGATGTATCCAGTGTTGGATTATTGTACCAAACACACCATCAATAAACAAGTTAGTATGTAATCCCTTGCTGGCCGTCAAAAGCTCATCTCACCAATCTCTCTGGCGGACGGAACAGTGCCTGGAGCTGGTGGAGTGGATCTGTTCTCCTCCATCACTGGTCCTTGTGGGGCTGTATGCTGCGGACTGAGGGTCTCCACGTCCAAGTGGGTTGGGCGAGGTGGGCTGGGACAGCCGCCCTGCCTCTGCAGTAACAGTTGTCTTTGGTGAAGCCTGAGAGAAAACCAAAGTTCCCATGGTACACAGTTAAGTTCTAAACCGTCTTGTGTGTGTGTGTGTGTGTGTGTGTGTGTGTGTGTGTGTGTGTGTGTGTGTGTGTGTGTGTGTGTGTGTGTGTGTGTGTGTGTGTGTGTGTGTGTGTGTGTGTGTGTGTGTGTGTGCCTACCTCTGCTTACTGAGGATCTTCTCCAGTTTGGCATCTTCGGCCGTCTCCAGGGCTGGGCTGGTGGTCAGGGGACACACGGTGGCCAGGTACTGGACCAGCTGCACGTGCTGACCTGGTCGGTATGAGCGACCTTTGCCCTGGCTATACAGCCACTCTGCCTTTAAACTGGTAGCAATAAAAAAATACAAGACTCATGAGATTACTACACATTACATTAATTTCAGGGTTGCAATATTTTATTAAAAGGTGTAGTGTGTAGGAGTTAATGGCATCTAGCGGTGAGGTTGCAGATTGCAACCAACTGAACAACGACAAGGCTTAGATCTGTATTGTTTTACTCACCTTTCTTTCTGTGAAACTACATAGCCATCCAGGACCTTGAGGCTCAGGCACCAGCTCATGACATAAGGTCTGTAGTCAAAGCCTGGCAGGGACGGGGTGGCCATGACACAGGGGTTGCTCATTATAGACAGCTGCTCCAGTTCCTGAAGAGGTGCCAAGTAGGACGCCTAAAGTAGAGCACAAATTAAAGAAGGAAAAAAAAGCATCTATTGATTTTAATCAAATTAAGTACAGACGTCCGTAAGGGACTCGGTTCGTAAGTTCCTGCTTTGGCAAAATGATCTACCTCATTGAGATCTCTTATCTCATTTTCAGCCAGGGAGAGAATTGATAGATGGGTGGGTAGGTGGGCTGGAACCGTACGGAGGGTTGTTATGCTGTTTCCATGAAGCAAGAGTGTCTGCAATTTTTTAAAAAAATGGCAGCCAATGAAAACAAGACTAACCAGGTGAGTCGATGGCTTGCTTTTTCTCACTTCCTCTAGATCCTTTAATGCTTACTTTTAACGCCGAGAGCTTAGTTAGGTCTCCAATAGTTGATATGTTATTGTCGGACAGGTCCAGGTGTTGGAGGGAAACGCAGTTGTGAAGTTGCTCAATGACCTGAAGAAAATAGACACCAATAGTAAAAAAAAAAAAAAAAAAAAAAAAAAAAAAAAAAAAAGATAAATAATTACATTTTCACACTGGCTAAAGCAGCATACTTCTTGCATCTCCCAAGATTATGTAACTTACCGAAATCTCAGCAGATGACGACAATGCAAACATTGTGTGTGATTAGTCACAAAAGCAAGGTGGGCGTGGTTTTTATATCCCTGTCTCCAAGGAGACCCCACTGGTCTTACTTGACTAATGAAAAGTTCATATATAAAACAAGTTCTGTCAGAAATCATGCATGTCATGGTGGGGGAAATCCAGCTCAGCACTTAACGTCACACAGAGTGTGTGTGAGATGAAGGGTCAGGGAAATTGTCCACCTATCAGTGTACGTCCGTTTGATTGGACTGCATTAGCTGTCAACTCATAGGCGGCGCGTGACTAGAGTGTCCCACCAGAACTAGCTACATCCATTTTTTCTGCAAAGGACTTATTGGAAAAAATGCTGCCCAGTTGTGCCCAAGTGTGTGCAAATACATATAACAAATACATGATATGGTAGTGGCTGGCAACCAAAGTGTCCCAATGTCCCAACCACCTACCTTGATGTGGTTACCAGACAGGTTGAGCCACTCTAGGTGTGACAGGTCCCGAAGGCCCTCGATGTAACCAATACTGTTTTTGGGCAGGTTCAGAACCCGTAGCTCCGTTAGCCGACAAACACCCATCATCCGCACCAGACGGTTGCTGGCAACAGAGAGCTGGGGACAATGAGAGCTCAATATGTTAACACCACGTAACACAGTATGATATATATATATGAGAGAGAGAGAGAGAGAGAGAGAGAGAGAGAGAGAGAGAGAGAGAGAGAGAGAGAGAAGAAAGAAAGAAAGAAAGAAAGGAGTATTTGAATGCACCTGTTGTAATCCTGGACTTCTTTCCAGATGATCTAGTTTCATGATGTTATTGCGATCCAGGATGAGGGTGTGGGTTTCATCTGAGCATGTAAAACTGGGCTCCAACTTCTGGATTCCCTGGGCCGAGAGGTCCACCTCAGGGCCTAAAACAATGAACAGAAACTCAATGGTTGTTCATTTTCCTATTTAACTGGTATGTCAGTAGCCAACACAAACATCACACATGTGATGCAAGGATTTTTTTCCCACACAATATTTGAACCAGCATTACGCTGACCGCAGACACAACAGTTCACTAATCAGTTTAGACGTCCAACAACTGTATTACACTATGACTATTCCTTAATCACCGACAACCATCACAACAATCACAAGCAGAACAAGCTAATGGCATGTGTATTATGATAGCCAAAAAACAGCCCATCACTATTAATAACTATTATCAACTGGTAGTTATCTAACATGTCTTAACGGGTCATTGCTATGTATACAACCGAAGGCTAAAGTATGAGGATGTAGCTAACGGTACAACAACACTCATCCGCGGTGATGCTAGCTCACATCAACATTAGCTATTGGCCAACTGCTAATTAGCACTAGCAACATTTGTAGGCACAACGAAGGGTTATCCAAAAGGCATCCGGTTCGGGCACTGGATTGTCTTTCACAATAACACAATCATGAAGCTTACCAGCATTTGCGTCAAGTTTAAAGTCGGATACACCCATCGGCACAGCCGTGTCCAGACGATGGAGAAAGTGTTGAAAGTCCACTCTGGTCGCTTCTTCTCACAGATGGTCCCAACATGGGGCTCAGCTGGGGCTCAACGCACGACCACAGTCCTTACATGTAGTCTTACAAGCATGTGTGTTTCTGGTGGTTATTTGTCCCTTTAAATGTAGTATTAGTGTGTTTCTGGGGGTCATTTGTCTAAAATGTCCGTTCGTTACTTTCCCGCTTCTGCTAAACACTCTGCAACCATAGCTACGCTCCGCCGCCGGCTCCTTCTCCTCCTTCTTCTTCTTCTTCTTCTTCTTTTAGATTTGATTGGCGGCTGGCATCCAACGTATGGGTGCATTGCCGCCACCTACCGGACTGGAGTGTGGTACATTAGTGTGGTATATACAGTATATATATATATATATATATATATACAGTATATATATATATATATATATATATATATATATATATATATATATATATATATATATATATATATATATATATATATATATATATATATATATATATATATATACATATATATATATATATATATATATATATATATATATATATATATAATACCTCACATATACTTACCTCACATACCTCCTAATTTTCCCCGATCCTTGCAACATGTTCCCTACCGTGAATCTCACTTTTTCCCTTTGCAGTGCTGCTTTTAGTTCTCTCCTCTCTCTCTCATATCCCTCATATCCATAAGAACATGCTGCACAGATTCAGGATGATCACACAATCTACATTTACCAGTAGATTGTTTGCCAATTCTGTGTAGCGTGCTATTAAGCTCTGTATGCCCTAATCTGAGGCGGGTAATGACTGCCTCCACCCTTCCTGCTCCCACCCACCACTTCTCCTTTCCCCACCTGTTTTTGTATACTATAAAAGTGTCTTCCTGTCTCATTTATATCCCAATATTCCTGCCAAACCTTTTGCATTTGTATTTTAATGATTGTCTTTACTTCTGCTTTCCCTAGTGGGATATTATTCACTGTTTGTGACCTAAGTGCTTGTTTTGTGAGTATGTCTGCATCCTCATTGCCCTCCACCCCTGCATGAGCAGGAACCCACAGAAAACAGACCGTCCTCCCCCTGTTATGAAGGCCGTACAGCATTTGATGGATTTCCATGATTAGATCTTGCCTGCATGACTTCATGGTCTTAATACTACTGAGTGCTGCCCAGCTATCTGATGCAATGAGTGCATCAGCCCTGTTGTCTCTGTTGTCCCCTAACCATCTCATTGCAAGCGTGATAGACAGGAGTTCAACTGTGTACACTGATGCATGATCTGTTGTTCTCTTCTTAATTGCCACTTTGAACTCTGGAATGTATAACCGCAGCTCCGGCGCACCCATTTTCTGGCTCTTTTGATCCATCTGTGAATATTACTACTCTATTTGCATAATTCTGTTCAATATACTTTTGCACCATGACTCCAGTATCTCCCTGCCTTGTCTTCTTTTTGAGCTTCTGCTGAATATTAAAATCTACTGACGGCATCTGGAACAACCAGGGATGAATTTCTGGTAGAGGAACATTCGATATATACTGCATAAACCAATACTTTCAGCCTTTACATTTCCAACCCAGCCTAAACTCCAGAAGTTTGACTTGTCATGCTCTGAACAGTCCAGCCTTTGCTGGACGATATCTTTTATAGCCCTGCAGATACACCCAGTTTGCCAACATGAGCTTGGTTCTTCTTATTCTCAGAGGTTCTTCCCCCATCTCAACTTGCAGAGCTGCAACTGAGAGGTCTTAAACACCCCACTACATATCCTGAGTCCTTTAGCCTCCACATCCAGCTTCTTAAGTTGAGTTTCTGCTGCTGACATATATGCAACAATCCCATAATCTAATCTAGCTCTCATTATAGTTTTATATATATTTAATAGAGACTTCCTGGTTGCACCCCAATCACGACCTGATAAGCATCTCAAGAGGTTATTAACATTTTTACACTCATCTTTTGTCCTCTCAATGTGCTGCCTCCAGGTAAGCTTTTCATCAAACAGCACTCCCAAAAAACGAATGACTTTAACTTGCTCCAGTGTTTCACCATATAACCTTATTGATATTTCTTTATAACGTTTTGCAAAACATATCACTTGTAATAATGTGACAGTTGCCTGCTGTTTTCCCCAGGAGACCTGACAATGAGAAGTCACAATGTTTTGACATTCTTGTTGTTGGACTGTTTCTGGTTGGCTACAGTGTGTGTCTTTTCCAGTTTGGTCTATGTATGGTTAAGACCTGTATGGTCTACTCTCAGATGTGTCATTTTCTTCCCTGCGTTTCCAGCCCACCATCCTCCCAGCACCCACATGTTTTGTATATTATATAGACCTTTGTATATAGATATTTGTATATTATATAGATCTTTGTATATTATATAGTATATTATATAGACCTTTGTATATTATATAGATATTTGTATATTATATAGACCTTTGTATATTATTTAGACATTTGTATATGATATAGATATTTGTATATTATATAGATATTTGTATAATAGATGTCTTCCAGTTTCAATGCGCCTAAGCTCAGTGACGTCATCTAAACGGATACGTCGACGAGTGGATAAAATACATAAATTAAATTTAATATATATGTATGTATATTTTATTTATGAATGCGTGTTGTACGGAGCGCATTGTGTGATTTTAACAGCCTGGTTGACATATATATCTCACGCGTTCATAAATACAATTTCGGACGACGTAATTTAGTTTCCGCTTCCGCCAGTCTTCCTTTCCGGTTTTGTGCCCTCTCGTAGCCATCATGAAGTGAGTCCCAGGGATATAATCTATGATCATCACAGTATATAAATAAGCGCTAGCGTAATGCGATGTTCGTTATGGTTAAGAATCATGATTTTACCTCACTGATGGTTTGTATTTGTCATTTTCAGGGTCGAGTTGTGCAGTTTTAGCGGGTATAAAATATACCCCGGCCATGGCCGCCGATACGCCAGGATAGACGGAAAGGTAACGCTCCTGTGAGACATACGTGTCTTTCTTAATCTGGTTTTCAACGTTTTGTTCATTAAACCAAGTGTGCTCTTATTGTATGCTCCTCCTGTGTGGCAACTATACCATGAAATTATACGTTTTTTTTATTCAGGCCTTGTCGGCATGCAATGGATTAGCTACTCTTGCTAGCTACACGTCAGTTGCTCATAGATGCTACAATACACCGTGTCTGTGCAACACTTGGCAAAATGGTGTCCATGTTTCCTCCAAGATGTTATAATGGCTTTCGTCCTGATCGTGATACCCGTCCCTTGACTCAAAAACAAACAAAGTGTCACGTCAACATCACGGTACGTTTGCTTTTCTCAGGTCTTCCAGTTCCTGAATGGCAAGTGTGAGTCCGCCTTCCTGTCCAAGAGGAACCCCAGACAGATCAACTGGACGGTCCTGTACAGGCGCAAGCACAAGAAGGGCCAATCTGTAAGCAACGTTTTCTGTATTCACTGGAACTTGTGCTTACTGAAACACAAGCCTGTCATGTTGAGGTTTGTTGAGACTCTGAAGAGTGACTGGTGAGGTGCCTCATTGGCTGCTGGTGGATGGTGTGCACAGTGTAGTCTGTGTTATGTGCTGTTGCGGGACTGTGTTTTACAGCCTCCGCAGCAGTGCTCATGCCACACCTGCAGCCATAGACCAACTGGAGATCATAGTACTGGCCCTTGACGTCTTCGTTGACATTTGTACCATTGGTCGGCCTCCATACTCTCCTACAAGTATTATACATATGTATGAATGTGGCGAGGGGTCCCACGGTCGGGGAAATCCTGGAAAACTTGTTTTCCAGGACAGGAAATGTTTTGGGAAATTATTACATAATGCTAAGCTTTTGGAAAAGTAATGGCAATTCAAAACCATGGTCAGAAATGTATCGTTTTATGTACATTCAATTACAGGAGTTGTAAGGTGAAAATAGGTCAAGTTTACAATGTCAGAGCAGACACAGTACAGAACAGCTTTTTTATTCATTACACCACATAAAGCAGACAAGAAATGTGTTATGAATGTATAGAAAGTCATAGAAAAGTTTTGAAATGTAATAGGAAAATAAGCATGGGAACCCTGTTCCACAGTAAGACTTAAAATTGTCATGTCTTCAACTGAAGCATTACCGGTGTACAAATTTGGGTCTCATAATGATCCGTGACTTTCCCATCTGTTTTGACAGGAAGAGGTGACGAAGAAGCGCACACGTCGTGCCGTGAAGTTCCAGAGGGCCATTACTGGTGCCTCTCTTGCTGACATCATGGCCAAGAGGAACCAGAAGCCCGAGGTCCGCAAGGCCCAGCGGGAGCAGGCTATTAGGTAGGTGAAATTCCTCAACGGCACCAAGAAGCGTATTCACCAGCTCAGCTCACCCAAAGCAGTAAAGTTTAAATTTGGTCTACAGATGTACAAAGTGCATTCAAACTGATGTTGGCACCAGCCAGTCTTCATGAAATGGCATATTTTCATACTTTGCTTGACTACCTGACTCTTATTCTTGTCTACCTGACGATACCTGGTATCAATTCTTTTGCGAGATGATTTTGAGTATATGTATTCACTAAAAAAAAACGAATTTAAAGATTAGGTAAATTCCTGTTAGGAATGCAAAGATGCATGCAAATGTATTTATTTAAATGCACTAAAAGCATTTATTTTTATTAAGCTTAATACAAGCATATCAGTGCTGTTTTACTGCACAGGACTGATATGCATAGATGGATCTCCAGCAGCAATACAGAATGTAAAAGTGGCGCAAAATGGGACTGAAAATAAGTGTTTAAAATGTGTACCATAGGCACTGGATTCATGTAGACGACCACTAAAATCGATAACCGCACGGTCACAATGGCATTTGTTTAGTCAATGCAATTGTGCATTAGGCCATATTTCTTGAGAAGTGTAACGTATAATGCGTTAATTGGATAGCCAAGCCCTTCTAACAGTTGACTGGTCTGTGTTGTAGGGCTGCCAAGGAGGCCAAGAAGGCCAAGCAGGCAACCAAGAAGCCTGCAGCCACAACAGCAAAGGTAAGAAGAAGCTGATACTTTTTTATACAAATAGGCCTAGCTACTGAAGCAAGCGGGGTTCCTCTGGATAGTTTGGATGGATAAAATGGTGCACTTACCTTCCCAAACAAACACTACTAACGTAGTCCTCCTGTACTTCAGGTTTAGCGCTGGGCAGTATATCAATATATCTATTGTGATATGAGACTCGATATTGTTTTAGATTTTGGATAGACTATTTATTTATCCAATTACCAGAAAACATGCTATTTTGTGATGTATAGTGTTATCAAGCTTTTAAAGAGTTTTAAAAGATTTTGGCCATATCGCCCAGCCCTATGTTGAGGATAGTAAAGAGTGTTGGACTGATAATGTGCCTTATTGGCTGCTGGTGGATGGTGTGCACAGTGTAGTCTGTGTTATGTGCTGTTGCGGGACTGTGTTTTACAGCCTCCGCAGCAGTGCTCATGCCACACCTGCAGCCATAGACCAACTGGAGATCATAGTACTGGCCCTTGACGTCTCATTGACATTTTACCATTGGTCGGCCTCCATACTCTCCTACAATCTCAAGTGGTGTTTGTGTATGATTGTAGAATAGCATGGCATATTGAAAGCACTGGTGATGTTGATTCAACACAAGTTAGAAGTTGTGTTAAAATTCTAGACAAAATGCCCTCAAAACGAGAACTCAAATGGGGTCCTAATTTTGAAGAGGCCGATGCTTGTTTTTATTGACGTTCAAATAAATTTCCTTGATACTGAAGCGTCTCTTAATATTAAAACCTTTCTTCCCAAACTAACTTATAATGTAGTCCTCCTGTATTGAACTAGTTGTATAAAAGGAGTATCTATATACACGATGGCTGCTACATTTGGTAAATGGTCGACACACATTTTTCAAAGAACCTACTGTCTTCTGTAAATGCACCCTAGCCAAAACGTGCCATGTGCAACCAGTGCATAAAATCAACACAGAATTGCCTGATTTTTAAGTTCCTAATTATCCAGTTGGCATTAATAGTCTTGATGTCCATTTAAAACGAGTGCATCTTGGGCAATACATCTTCAGATTGACTTTGCATCTTATCTGCTGATATTCACACATGTGGCTTTATTACCTTGTTAGTGTGGTGACTACTACCCAAATGCCATCTAGGAACATTCCTTGCGAGTACTTTTTTAATGTGTTTTTTTTCTTTCTTTGACAGGCCCCAACCAAGGCTGCCCCAAAAACCAAGATCGCAAAGCCCATGAAGGTCAATGCACCACGTGTTGGAGGGAAACGCTAAATATGTTTGGGTTGTTAATAAATAATTTCTTGGATAACCATGTTTTGAGACTCATTTTTATAAAGTTGAGTTGAGAGCACATCGGCTGTTCACAAAGAATATAGAAATGTATGAATGTATGAGACGTAAAAGTATTTTAATTATGAATTCAACTTCATAATTGTTAAGTGTAGATATGAGCAGGGTTAACACATTGTGGAAGTAATTATTTAATTAAACCAAATGTAGTGGTTAAATACAATTGCTAAGGATCATTGCAAATGTTTTCCGAATGACCCCTACCGTAAAGTAGCTATAGGTAAAAGTTGACACAAAACAAGTGTTAATCACGCACCCGCCTGGGCAAGATGGTTCACCTAATCAAATATATGCTCCGATTGGCCTGAAATTAGCTGGGAGCGGTTTAAAATCTAAGTCGTTATAGAAGCAGGCGCAGTCACACTGATTCTCACCGCATTTCACTCACTACTGGTTGACGGATGGCTATGCCATTTAACAAATCACACTGAAATAGCTCTTAAATCTTACAGCACCTTTTAGCTTTTGAAACTACTTTTAATCAAATAAAAAATTTCTTGGGCAACACATGAGTAAAGGAACTCGACTGTAGTCACTAAACACCGGTCATTGAAAATGTATAATTTGTGACCATACCAGGGTGTCAACCTAAAGATTGCTGATTCCAACAATACATGCATTACTAACATTGATATTTAGGAAGGTGCATTTCTTTTTGGAATTGAATTACCCTCAATGTGGTTTTAGATCATTTTATTAGCATACAGCCATTACATAGCCACAGAGCCATATTTTACTATTACATTTTCAAACTCAGCAGGTCAGACAAGTGATGGTACAAGTTATTGCTAGAAATCAGTGGGGTTGTAACTGGTGAATACATGTAAAAACACTTTGTAAATACAAGTAGGCGATAAACTACGAGATTAGCAAAGCGTCCCAATCTCTTCTTGGCTGGGTCAGAATGAATATGGACTCTGTCCTAAACATAGCTGCTCAAAATGTAACATTGGTAAATCATTGTTTAAAGGTAATGAAACACAAAAAATCTAAAAAAGCTTTAATTTGATTAGTGATTGAGTAGCAACATGTTGCTACTGTTAAAGCCTTCCATGGCAATTAAGGATGACTGACATCACCAAATGCAAGAACTAGCTGACCTTTTCTTTTTTAGTAATTTTGTTAAATGAGGTACCATTAAAAGGTGACATAATGGAAAAAATTACTCCAATAACTGCATGATATATTAACTTGAATGACTGAGAATGTACAATCATAACATTTGTGGAGAAAGCACGAGGTAAAATACCGACAAGAAGAACAGTGTACACCTGTACTACCACCAGTTGGGGGGGGGGGGGGGGGGGGGGTGCTTTCTTTGGTAAAATAATAGTTATGGCGAGAATGTAATGGAGACACAATGTTACAGAGAAGAGGTTGTTGGCGAAGGGGCACGACAATGTGTAGTGTCTCCCTTTAACGGAGTCGAGGTTTCTCAACACAACACTCAGGACTGTGCAGCAGCGGGTTCTGCAGCAGCCGGTTCTACAGCAGCAGCGGATTCTGCAGCCGCCTTGGCCTCAGCCTTCTGCTCTTGTTTATAGCTAAAACAGAAATAAATAACGAGATCACCACTGTGAACAACCAGGCTGTACAACAACAGGCAAATTAACCAAGAACAATTAATAGTTACAAGCATGTTATGCAGGCTATTCTTTTAATCTGAATTTCATGTGATTTATGTCGTTAATGTTTCATATTTATTTTCCAAATTTTAGTCATTGAGATAGATGGATAGATTCCTCAAATGGCATGGTAGCTAAAATGTCCCCAGTTGTACAGTCACTCGGCAAGTGACTGTACAACTGGGGACTGAAGTGTAAAACTTGGGATGGAGAGGGATACACTCTGGAGCTACTGTACCCTTATATTTAGACTCGCTCTCTCTACACATTGGACATGAAGGACACTGGACAGTAGCATGAAACCTTTCGTTATGGAGACATGCTATCTGATCGAAGAAAATACTTCACTCACTTCCAGATCCGGTAAAGCTGGGAGGCACCAGCGCCGCCGACAAAGAAGTTGACCGCAAACAGGTTCCAGTTCTTTGGGATGATGACCAAAGAATATCGGGACCAAACCAACCCTGAAACCAACCAACAAAAAGGAAGTTGCTCAGCACGCGGCAAGTAAGGCGATGTTTACTAGGACAAAGTGTATAGTTTGCTACAAGAGGCCCAGATAGGCTTGTTTGCAGGAGCACCATGCATGGACTGACGCACCGGACCGACCTCTGACACCCGCTGATGAAATGTTTGCCGTCATTTCAAACGGCTGCAACTTCTGACAATCCAGTCAACGTCACCAGCAGCGGTACAGAGTTTATTAGTTCCTCAACATGCAACTGCACACGTTGCCACCGAAAATATTCAATCTAGTGGTTCAGGAAATTGAAGTTGCACGTACATGCATCCGGATGTTACAGTGCATAACTTTAAACTCTCCCCACAGCTTACCTGTAGCTGTCAGTACTCCGGACTGTGACAGGCTGAGTTTTTCTGCAGGCCGAGTCATATCAGCCATGCCAGCCATCACCAGGCCCTGTTACAGTTATGAGAGAAGAGGGAATGTTCTCCTTTAAGTGAACTAATTCTTAACTGTTGCGTAAAGGATAATATACAGCGAGCCGGTCATTATTGTGAACCATTGTCTGTTAGATTCTACAGTTGGAAATAGCGTCCAAAGCTTTAGTCTGTTATTCAGAGCAGCGGTCTGCTATTCAGAAATAACAGACCATAGAATTGACCAATCAGAATCAAGTATTCAACAAAGCTGCGTTATAACTAATAACACTACTGATGCAAGATAGAATATGAAACATGTCCTCACCCATTTAAACATCGGGGCCCAGAAGAACACCGTCTTTGGGCCTAGGAATGAAAGAGAGAAAACATGAATTAGGCCCTTGTTATGAACTTGTGATATATTATTTTTACTATAAGCCCACTCATTGCAGACTATCTGATTGGTTAATATAGACCAATACTTAAGTTGCAAAATGACCAATACCTGTACCTATAAAGGTAATCGATAGGTTTGCCGATTCAATTCGAGTCAGTTCCAAATCGATATAGATACATAGAGGATTCAGCACTCATACAATTAATTTTTTTTTTTTTGTAGGTTAAAAGGGTAACAAATCAGATAAAAAGAAATCTGACTAAGGCTAAGCCAATCACCTTTTAGGGAGTGGCCCTGGACACCGCCCCCTTATTATACAGTCAGTCAGGAAGTTGTCCTTGACAACTTGTGCTTTACATTTTATTACCCTTACAGACAAAACAACTTTTAACTGTCGCTGCTAACAGATGTAACTCACCAACCAACAACCTTGTAGTTGACTTGGTACACATTTTAATGTCAATCACCATTTAATATTAATGTCTGTAAACCAGAGTAACAAGTCACCAACTACAGGTTTTGAATACATTTACTGCACTGAATGTTATGGCTCTAAATACACTTTTCAATCAGCAGTAATCCATTTATAATCAATCAAAGACAATCAAACAATTATACTAAAATAATTTGAATGACTGATATGAATGACAGCCAGAGCAAAGTAAATAAACAGATTTAACTGATCTTATCCCAGCCGATTACGCTCTGGTCTGCAGGTACTTCAGATACCCTGTCCTTGCTTGAACCGTCGGCTCTACATAGAACTGACTGTACTGTTTGTGTGGTGGTACACAAACAGTACAGTCAGTTCTATATAGGGCTTAGCTGGACCAGGATGATGACATATGACACCGCTTTACTACATTGTATATACAGTCTATGGTTACTTTCTAAAAACTGGGTCTATCCTCTGTCTATAGGATGGACATGTGTATAATATAAACTATACATTAGTATCCTGTATTATAGGATAGACATCGGGGGAAACAAAGAGGTCCTATAAAGCAAATCTCCCGCCACCCCATTCACAGGTTTACCTCCCAACATACCTTGTGTTTCAGAGGATCAGCCTTACCTGCTGGGTGGTTTGTACCTTGTGTTACAGAGGATCAGCCTTACCTGCTGGGTGGTTTGTACCTTGTGTTTCAGAGGATCAGCCTTACCTGCTGGGTGGTTTGTACCTTGTGTTACAGAGGATCAGCCTTACCTGCTGGGTGGTTTGTACCTTGTGTTACAGAGGATCAGCCGTACCTGCTGGGTGGTTGTACAGGGGTCTCAGCTTGGCAGGGAGGATATGCTCCACTTTATCCAGTATCCGGTGGTAGGAGGCTCTGAGCGCAGCCATGGTCGCTGGGTAAAGCTAGTGGCGCTGTGCACACAAACCTGGCGGACTTAGCAGCTAGCTAGCTAGCCGCTGTTCTACCGACGCACAAAGCAGTGCACGGTAACACGGTAACGTAACGGTAGTCGTGGTAGTAAGTGTGTTTCGGTCGTGGTATCGGTAACTCGGTATGAGACGCGAGAGGCCGTGAAGTGACACTGCTGCGCCGTCCTACTGTCGACCTTCCTCGTCCGCGGAGGAGTGCGTCCGTGCTGGCGCCGCCAGCCCGGTGCTGATTGGTCGGTTGGCCGGCAGGGGGCGGGGCCATCGTGCCGCGTCACAACTCCCCCCCCCCCCCTCCTCAGTGCGGAAGGGATGTCTCCACTCCTGCACACTGCACAGCGACATGTTATTATTGGAGTCGTTTTGTCAGTAATATTGAAAAGTATATTCAAATATAATATTCAAAAGTCCTTTCTAACTAATAAGGTAAAAATAGGTTTAATTTAAGTTGGTTTATAGATTCTGTCCAGTTAAACATTTCTTACAGAAGTTAAAGCGTGACATAGATGTAAATTGCTCTTACTATGAATTACTTGCTCCCATTTATTTTGGTCTTGTAATTTTACATGTGGACTGTGGAAAGATGTAGATCGTTTTATAGTTAACATTTTCTCAGATTTTGCTCTTTATTATAGTAATAAGTAGTATTATATTTGGTTGTTATGATTTTAGTCACAAAGACGATAATGCATTCCACATTCATGTACATTTACAAACAAAAAAAAACCTTTTCTTTGTATTTATGGAGGAAATGGAGCACTACATGTCCACGACCTCTCCCTCAGAAAACAAAAAAGCAACCAAAACAAAGAATGTATGCAATATTTTTAAAGTCTATGTGAACGTATTCTCGTACACTCGCGGCTTTATTTCTTTGTGTTATATTTGTTTCCTTATATGCTGTCTTTTCCTGTTTGACACTGCTTCTCGTTTTGTTTCTAAAATGAATCATCTGTACGTACAGAACAGTCTTCTTTTGAAACTGTGTATGTTGACATTTTTAAATAAAGATTTTTTTAAAATGTACAAAAAAATGCGAAAGGGCTTCTTCTTCTTCTTCTTCTTCTTCGTCCTCTTTGTTTTTGGCGGTTGAAAAACACCTTCTCGGTGAATTACCGCCACCACAGGAGTATGAATCAGGGAGCCTACTTCTCATAACAAAACCCACAACCAAAACAAAGAAATCTAACTACCTAACTAACTTCAATTATATATATATATATATATATATATATATATATATATATATATATATATATATATATATATATATATATATATATATATATATATATATATGGGCCAATCAATTTTGTTATCTTTATTAACTGAAAAACTAAATTAAAGCATTCATCCCCTGAAGGTTTTAAAAGTATTTATTTTACTCCACCTTCACTTCTCAGTGATTCTTTTCATATTGCTCTCCAGTATCCTATTGGATAAGTAATGTACTATTTAATCTTGTATGCCCCATTCTTATCTTTGTAATTGCTGTTTCATAAAACTCTTGTGATCTTTTTCTCTGTTGTCTATTTGGATGGAGTCATTTATCTTTCCTCCAACCCTGGAAACCCTGAAACAAAATGACCGAGACAGTGGGTATATGGGCCGAGACGGTACTGTGTGAGATCACAATGCTTCTGCTTTATTCAGGTCGTGTGAATATATTTATACAGTATTGGCACTTGGACTGCTCAGGATTGAAGGGCCAGCTAGGAAGCGGCCGGTAGCCAACATCACTAAGCAGGCAGAGGCGGCATCCTGGGGAATCTGGATAAAGTGGAATGAGCAGGGGCAGAGCCAACCTGGTGATGGGTTAACATTATAGAGGTCTATAAGCATCCTGGTACTACCAGGATGATGGTAGTACCAGCATCCTGGTACTACCATCGAGCCCCCCTGAGATGTCATGGGCTTAAATCGATGAAACATCGATGAAGGGGGGTGGCCATTTGAAAACCTGCAGAAGCCACTCAACTCAGGCCCAGTTTGGAGGGAGGTGCCTTGAGGGAGGGAAGGAGAGAGAGAGCGATGCCACTGGCTCACAGATGGTGCAGAGGTGAGTACCTGTAAAGGTGAGCCGGTTGACTTTATCGTATTTTGCATATTAATGAAGAATAATACCAAGTTCATATTGACATGCTATACACAACTCCTAACACTATCTGACCAATGGAGTGCCTTAATGATTAACAACCGCTTAGTCAATCTATATTATTTATAATTTAATTAGTTTAGATTAATGTTATGATACATTCTGCTTAATTAATTGTATTTACCATTGTTGTATTGTCTCTGTAAATGTTATATGTATTAAATATTATATGTTATATCATATGGTGTCTGTTCATTTTAGATTATGAAAACGTATGATTGTAATGATTGCCTTACTGTTTGTAATTTAAATTGTTGGAATAAAAAATTGAAAAATAAAAATAAGATAAAATTGCTATTTCCTCCTTCCTGCACCTCCCTACATTCCTTGTCTTTCCCATCCCACTCTGCGATAGGCTCAAAGCGGACCTCTGCATTTAACCTCCGGCGTATCACCAGCGGGAGGAGACGCTAGGCCTTAAACATCATAATTAGAAACAACAATGCAATCAGTCCTAAAACTGTTATTCGGGACGTTGATGTGTGGAAAAAAATACGAACATACCTGTTATATAAAAAAAATGTTTTTTTTTCCTTTTCCAAAATAAATCCAGTCCAGTGAGACCAGCTCCTCCCCTCCCGGCGGAGCGACCGGCGGGACGGGATGAGAAACGCGCGCACCCCAACTCTCCTCCATCGGAGTGTTGGTATCGCGATGTTTGGCTGTTTGGCTCTGGGAGCTTAAAATATTGGTTGGTTGCTGCAAGAGCGATATCTGCAAGAGAAGTAAAGTAAGCTAAGCTATGCTAACAGGCAGACCCCAGCATAAACTTAGACTGTGGGGAGCACGGCGAACAGAGCAGCAACGTTTATATTACGGAGGATGTTCACGTTAATGTTAGTGTTAACGTGAATGTTGATGTCCTAGCTTGATACGGAACGAGCTGGGACCCATTTGGAAAAGCGACGACGCTAAGGTGGTATTTTATCAAGGAGGGAATAGCTGAGCATTTCAATGTTATTGTTAAAAAAAAGCGTCGGTCGATCACAATGTCCTATTCTGGCAATCTGGTTTGGGATGTAAATAAACGTTCAATTGGATACAACGATCCCAATATCATCAGGACCAACTATTTAGGTAAGAACAACAACATCTGAGTGAAGTCAGGTATCTCCTGATCTATCACCAGTCTCTGTTCGTGTCATAGCCCAGGCTTTGTGTATGTCATATTGTCACATTGTCATATTGTCACATTGTCATATTGTCATATTGTCACATTGTCATATTGTCATATTATTGACAGAACAACGGTCACTTCCCGCAGTCATACGCATTGTTGTTTAATCTGCCACATGATTTGCTAGGTAGTACAAAACTACAATCTTAGTGTATTACTAATTCTGCTTCCGATATATATATATATATATATATATATATATATATATATATATATATATATATATATATATATATATATATATCTCATGTATCCACACCGTGTTGACGTTACCTGCGCCGAGGTGCGAGTTACTCATCTGATATCAACATTGGGTCTGAGCTTCACTTCCTGCAGCTCTGCTGCTCCCAGAGATGAACCCCAAACAGCACAAAGGACGTAGTTTACCTACTAGTTTAAGGACTAGTTGCAATACGTTTACCGTTAATACTATGTATAAAGGGATGGTGGTCCCCCCCCCCAGTGGGTACACAGCGGGGGGGGGGGGGATTTGGCTTGTGCTGTATTTAGCCACACTGGGATGTGTGGAGCTGCCATTGTCTGAAATCGGGGGATATACGGGGTGACCTTTGGGTCAGACCTGTGCAAAGGTGGTAACTGGTTGAAATGGGTACAGCGGCAACAAGGAGGGCCATATGGCCACAAATGGAACTCGCAGGGTCATTTAATTAACTCTGCCACCCCCCCCCCCCCCCCCCCCCCCAGAGACTCTCCAAAAGATAGTCAGGAGGGCACTGTATTCACCAACCTGGGTCCCCTGACCGCAGGAGGGTGGAGGAGGCGGATGGCAGAGCGCTTTGGACGCGGATGGTTTATTATGCGTGGTGGATGTGGTGGTGGTGGACGAGGTGGTGGTGGTGGACGTGGTGGTGGAGGTGGTGGTGGTGGTGGACGTGGTGGTGGAGGTGGTGGTGATGGTGGACGTGGTGGATGTGGTGGTGGTGGACGTGGTGGTGGAGGTGGTGGTGGTGGACGTGGTGGTGGTGATGGTGGACGTGGTGGATGTGGTGGTGGTGGACGTGGTGGTGGTGGACATGGTGGTGGTGGTGGACATTGTGGTGGTGGACGTGATGGATGTGATGGTGGTGGACATTGTGGTGGTGGACGTGATGGATGTGGTGATGGTGGACGTGGTGGTGGTGGACGTGATGGATGTGGTGATGGTGGACGTGGTGGTGGTGGACGTGATGGATGTGGTGATGGTGGACGTGGTGGTGGTGGACGTGATGGATGTGGTGATGGTGGACGTGGTGGTGGTGGACGTGATGGATGTGGTGATGGTGGACGTGGTGGTGGTGGACGTGATGGATGTGGTGATGGTGGACATGGTGGTGGTGGACGTGATGGATGTGGTGATGGTGGACGTGGTGGTGGTGGACGTGATGGATGTGGTGGTGGTGGACATGGTGGTGGTGGACGTGATGGATGTGGTGGTGGTGGACATGGTGGTGGTGGACGTGATGGATGTGGTGATGGTGGATATCTATCTATATCCACCTATCTCAATGGATATTAACCAAAAAAGGACAAAAGTAGACCTGAATCTTATCTACACATGAATGAACGAATAGAAAGAAACACCGCCTAGCTATACTTTCTCGTTATTTCTACCTTATCCGCTGCTAGGCTCGTATCTCTGTCTAGCAGTAGCTAAGCCTAGTTTATAACTTGGATTCTGTTCTAGACGTCTAGTGTGGTGAGGTTTTGATGGGTATCTGTAGTGATGCATGTGAGTCTTGCATCTTGCTTCAAAAGCAGTCAGCCCTTACTAACAAAGGAGGTCAGCACTTCTATATTTTTGACAAAGAACGATCATTAATAAGCAAGAGCAAGTATCTCATTAATTAAAGCCCACTTCCATTCAACTGTACAGTATATGCTACCTCTACTGCCCCCGGCACCTAAAATAAAATGGTCTTCTCCATGATGTTCTTCTCTCTAACCCTCTAATGGTGGCTGCAGATGTGCAGGAGGCTCTGGATGAATAATACATCACACCATGCTACAGAACTATTGCATGCATATGTTTTAATGTGACATTTAACCACAAACCACCCGTGGGCTGGTGTTGAGCAGATGAAGCAGGTAGGATCATATGAAGCAGTGTTACCTCCGCGAAATCCTGTTTAACCCTCTCTCTCTCTCTCTCTCTCTCTCTCTCTCTCTCTCTCTCTCTCTCTCTCTCTCTCTCTCTCTCTCTCTCTCTCTCTCTCTCTCTCTCTCTCTCTCTCTCTCTCTCTCTCTCTCTCTCTCTCTCTCATATTCTCTCTCTTTGTCCTTCCAGGTAGAAGAGAGTTTGTGCAGCGGCTTAAACTTGAAGCAACGCTGAATGTACATGATGGCTGTGTAAGTGCCCAATCAGATTATTTGTGTGTGTGTTAAGTGCATCGGGGTGTATTTGTTTTGTCATGTTGGGTGTATATGTATCTATTTCCAATCTTGCATATGGTTGTTTTGTGTCATCAGCCCTCTCTGTATGTGTAGCAGTCAAAGATTGTGAGCGTGTTGTTGCTCTGAGCAAACCTCTGGCCGCTGGCCAAGCTAATGATGCCTAAAGGAAAGCTGAAGCTGCAGAGGCTCGCACTTGGCCTCAGTGCCTAGCTCCTCTTCCCCCCCCCACTGTCAGTCACCTGGTGATGCACAGCCCAACCCAAAGCAACCAAACAACATGGAAACCCAACGAGGACTCAATTCAACAATGGCTAGCTTGCCCATGTCGTCACTGCTGCACCAGGAGAGGCCCACCGCCAAGTTGGATACCGCCAAGTTGCCTCACTGGATAATAACACAAATAGTAATGCATATGTCAGTTAAGTGCTGCAGTGTACAAATTGTTAATAATACGCACACCTGTGCCGTATTATATCTTATCAGGGGCAAAAGTTGTCTTTCAGTTTCTGATGCATTGCATTGGACTCCACATTTAGAACCCCCGGCCCTCCACCTATCCCTTCCCTGGCTCGACTCTGCCTGTCTGTTACTGTCTGTCTCCGAAAGTTTTAATTACATACCAGACAAGGAAGGAGAGCAGGGAGGAGATGGGGAGGAGCAAAGGATTCTTCACTCTTAACGTTGTAATCGTAGACACCTTTCAACTGAGCCTACTTTGTCAGGTGATACACAGTTTCCATTAACCCGAGGCGTCCGCAAATTTCGAAGGCATTTCAAAGGAGACTTTGAGTTGTGAAGAGGCATCAACTCCACCAGTGGAGAGGTGGAATTGGAGAATGGTTGATGGCTGTGTGCAATCTTGACAAATGATTCAGTCTGAGCAAGGGTTGCACATGAACAACGTCGGGTACACCCAACTCCACAGCTCAGATGAAACATGGATCCATTGAATGACGGCGTGTCGTAGCAAAGAATGTGCATTATGTATTTTACAGCCTTTTCTATTCCACATAGTATACTGTGAATTAAAAGAACAGTGATTGTAAGTCTGTGTTTTCTTTTTGTTTGTTCACAGGTCAACACTATATCCTGGAATGATACAGGAGAGTACATCCTGTCTGGGTCTGACGATACCTTTCTTGTTATCACCAACCCGTACAACAGAAAGGTAATGCCATGTTTACATCAAACACAAAGTGAATTTTTAGCATGGCATGTTTACATACAAAGTCAATGCAAAGACGGGAATAGACGCAAATTTGTGGCAGACGACGTGAAATTCGCATCATTCAACTCGCGTGAACAGTTCAGAACAAAATTTCGAACTCGCTGGCGGTCGAACTCGCTGAAAATGCGCTTCGCATTTGGTGTGAACACGGCATAATGCACATTCATACCACAAATTACCCATTTCTTTCAATACAAAATGATTTGCAAAGAAACCGAGTTTCAATTCATTTAAATTGAAACACCCACTCACTCACTTTATCTCGTATCTTCACCTTCTCACTCCTCAGGTCAAGAAGTCCATACGGTCGGGTCACAGGGCCAACATCTTCAGCGCCAAGTTCATGCCCCACACCAACGACCAGGAGATCATCTCGTGCTCAGGGGACGGCATTATCTACTACACGCACACAGAGAAGAGTCTGGAGCTCAACAGACAGTGTCAGTTCTCCTGCCATTATGGAACCGCTTACGAGGTAGAAGGGAGCACCGCCATCGTGGGGATTGTCTAGTGCAGTAGTTCTTAACCTGAGGGTCACTGGGGGGTGTCACAGTTAAAAGATAGACCTCTGGTAATAAATATAATGGATTTAATAACATTCAATTTCACAACAGAACAATTATGAATGTACAAAGAATGAGATCATCATTTATTAGTGAAAGTGGCTAGTTTTCAATTTTCGACCCAATCATTTTCGTCATGAAGAACCGCTGGTCTAGTGGTTATGGTGTTCAGCTCTCAGTCAAGGTTCTGGGTTCAAACCCCAATTTCCAGTCTACCTGTAGGCAGCCTAGAGCAAGCTGCCCAAACCTTACCTGCTCCTTAATGACCCATAAAAGCGTCTGCTAAATGACAATGAAATAGTAAATGGAGAAAAAAAAACATCATTGTGCAAATCGGGACGTCTCTGGGGTTTCTGTCTCACTCTTTTCTTGTAAGCCGCTGACTCTTTTGCCCTGTGCTGTGTTTGTGGCAGATTATGACGGTACCGAACGACCCGTACACGTTTCTGTCGTGCGGCGAGGACGGGACGGTGCGGTGGTTTGACCTGCGAACCAAGACCAGCTGCACTAAAGAAGACTGCAAAGATGTATGGTGTTAGTGGGGGAGCGCCTCACAGTTTTTACACTCACACAAAGGGTTACCTGTCCTAGTCAGAGAACCAGATAATAAGGGCATACCTTTTTAGTATAGCGAATGATGAATTCTGCTTGATGACACCACAATTTATTAAGCCACAGTTGGCTAACTAAATGTTTTTTTTCTTCACATTTAGTCTTTCTCCTTTGTCCTGCTCCAGTCTGCATTGTAGGATTTCCCTGCTGCGTGCTGGTTTTGATTCAGCCAACAGCTGGAATAATATTTTATTGCATGGGGGATATAAATAGGGCTTTCTACCATGACATAGCCGGGCAGCCATCTCTCCACCGTCACTCAACATGTCTCTTGTGTCCTGACAATAATTTCCCCGCCACCCCCTGCCAGAGCTTATCTCTCGCTGGGCCAAGGGGAGGAGAACGACAGCCCACTCCCACAGCATCTCTTCAGGAGACCACCTGTCAGAACACACTCGGTGACCCACTTTACTCTTCAAGGGGATCACAGAAAACTCCAAACCAAAGATAGAATTTGTCAAGTGTTGCAGTGCAAAAGAGATGTGGACTCAATGAAGTAGATTGTGCCACTAGATGTCAACATTAATTGCTGAAGCAACTTAACTCAGAATCAGCTTAGTTCTTCAAAACTCACTACTTTACTTTGTTGCAGAGACGGTTTGGGGAAGGAACACACGTATTCACTTTTGTGGCTCAGTTTAACCACATCCCACTTCCGCTGTTAATGTTTAAATGTTAAACCAGTAGAAGCAGCAGATTTTTTTTTACCATATCTTTTAAAAAAAAAGCACCAGAGTGGTTACCATACATTGATTGGGGATTGAATGTTGTAAGATTGCAATTGAAATATCTCCCATCGATGTGTAACATCATCTATATCAAACCACACAGGTCTCCCCTGACATGGAAATCACTGTTTCCAGCCTGGCTTATCAATATCAGGGTTCCACCCTCTGCTGCACACACTCCAATAGGTGTCATTTTACAGTCTTCACAGCTGTTTTTAGAGCACATGGTAGACATGTTTTCAGGGGGGGGGTTACCCATCTAGCTCATCTCGTTATACCGAGTTCAAGACAAGTCTGAAAAAACAAGCCCTGACTTGTTAAAAGTGAATTGAGCTGATTGGTTGTCCATCTCGGAATTACAGGTCGGAAATTCCGGTATAATTCCAGAGCTCTGGTTTGTCCAACTTGACGTCGGTAACGACATCCGACATGGCGGCCTTCATCGTTAATGGATGAATGAAATTATTATAAGTGTTTGTTGACGTTTTAACACATCATTTGATGTGTAATTATGCAATATGTGTTTGTATCGTTTTCAAACGTCTCCTCGCCACTTCTCTCTTTTTCATATATTTCCAAAAGAAGCATAAATTGCTGCTTCATATTAGTAAATTGCTGCTGCAACTTCCTTGTCCCCCCTCAGAATTGAAACTTCCGAGTTGTGTTGACTACGGTATTAATGTTGTGTTGTCTTGGGTTGTTGTTTTCTTCAGGACATACTGATAAACTGTCGCCGGGCAGCCACCTCCATATCCATCTCTCCCCTGGTGCCCTACTACCTGGCCGTGGGCTGCTCTGACAGCTCTGTCCGCATCTATGACAGACGCATGCTGGGGACTAGAGCTACAGGTAACACGCTCATGATGTTCAGTCAACAGAGGCTCTGCTTAAGACTTTACCATGGATTTGATATCCGTCATATTGGCAATGTTTACGCGCACCTGGTATCTGTAGGTCAACAATGGCAAAAGCCGTAGCATCCTGTTGTTAACACATTGAAGTTTAGGTTATGCCAACACTGTTTTAAGTACATGTTTATACATTTTATAGTATTTTGTAGAGCCGGTCAGGAAGAACTAGTCGCTGTTTTAGACGGCATACTAGAGGTTTAAACCCGAGACATCCCAACCGTCCCTGCAACCCAACTACTGCTTTTAAAAGTTTAAACACAAGGAGGCCTCGGTGTAAACGTGACAACCCCATGCCTGCTGCAACTTGACTCCACCGCTCCTCGCTTGCTTGTAAACACCCGGCAGTTCTGACCGTCTCCCTTCCCATCCCGCCAGGTAACTACATGGGCCGCGGGACGACGGGCATGTGTGTGAGGTTCGTCCCTGCCCACCTGTCCAACAAGTCATGCCGCGTGACGTCACTGTGCTACAGCGGGGACAGCAAGGAGGTGCTGGTCAGCTACTCCTCAGACTACATCTACCTGTTCGACCCAGCCGACGACCAGGCCCGCGAGCTGAAGGGTCCCTCCGAGGAGAGGAGGGAGGAGGTGAGTGGCGGTGAAGTCATGTCCCCCGGGATTTAATTGAGTCAGGTTAGAGCTTTGTCAGTCGCTTTCATACGAGGTTGGTTTGGGTCTGATCCAACGGCGCAAAGGCCGAAGGTCTATGGGTGGTGTGACCGAGAGAAAGACAAACTGACACAGAATCTAAGGTTATTAGCATGTCCACATTTCCATTTCTTTCTTCCTTTTCAGGGGGAGGGACAACTTGTTTGCCTAGCCTTCTGTGAAACCATAAACATGGTCGACCCTGTCCTGTTTCTCACTTTTACGTTGAGCTTCGATTCAAAGATGGCGTTGCGTGGGTATATTTAAGTGAGCTGTAGGGTGCTGCTTGGTGACCTAAGACATATTAACCTTATAATAATAATTCATTGCGTTTATATAGCGCTTTACAAGATACTCAAAGCGCTGACATAGTGTGTGTGTGGGGGGGATATGACACCCCATCCGCTACCAGTATGTATGTGTATCCTTTTTTCTTTCTCGTGTGTGACCCTATGATCACAACCATGCAGTGCATTGGAAGTCCAATTCAAGGTGATTCCCTTAGCCTTTGGCTTACCAGACCCCATGCAGAGCTCCACTGTGCAAGGGGGTCCCAGGTGAGAGCAGGTTGACCATGCTTATCCTTTGTGTCAGCAGGATCAAAAAGATTTTAGACTGCCGGGCATTTGACCTCGGTGCATCTAAAAGCTCTCCTGCCAGGGAACATGACTCCTGTTTTTCCATAAACCGAGTCCAAGCATTAAGCCCCGGTGTGGACCCCCGTCAACAGGTTCACTGGAGTCTGAGTCACCGGATGTAGGCTGTTGGTCTGAGCCTGCCATTGGGCGACTGCTTCAGTTGGCGTTCTCCTCCTCTTCCGCTATCTTCTTGTTACCGTTTTCAAAGGCCCGTCGCTACGTGAAACAACAGCAACAACCCCCGAGCTAGCAACCTACACGCTGAAAATGGCAAGTTTTGCATCGTGAAATAAGGCAGGGCAACTAGGTTCTTTCGGTAAATGTGTCGTAAAAAAGATGCCCCCCCCCCCAGACCTTTCTCCAGCACTGGCAAAGAATGGAGACAGGGTCGGCTATGCGATGACTAGGTTAACTCTGAACTAGCACGCTAGGCATCATCCACTCCGTGCTTCTTCCGAGTGTCTAGAAACACACAGGCCAAGGATGAGCATTTAAAAAGGAGACGACGGCGTCACATGCACGCCACAGGAGGGGATGATGATGGTAAATAGAGAGAGGGCTTTGTTTTGGCCGGCCGGGCCTTAGAGTGCTCTGCATAATGTTCTGCTGAATCTGTGTTGGCAGATGCAGCGCAGTGAGGGGGAGCAAAAATCATGTCCATGGATCATCAGCTCAGACTAAACTTCCTCTTTAAAGTCTAAAATGTGTCCGTGCAATCACTGTGTTATGAAACTTAGAGATGTCAACGGAAAAGGAAATTGCAACAGTCACACAACTTGATTTGTTCACGGTCTGGTTGTTTGATTGTTGACTATGAAATTCTGGGTTTTGCCAGTGCATGTGAGATTAGTGTAGGAGACGCGGCAGGGGTTTTGTGTATTGATATCTCGTGGTTGCAAGGAAGTGGGGGGGAAACGGAAATGTACCAGTGTATCAGCTGTGTCTCCATGGAGCGCCAATGCACATTCCTTTCCAAATACAGCAGCCCACTGCCGCAATGTTCTGCCACCAGCAAAAAATAGCCCAGGTCCCGAGGTGTAGGGCCTGCCAAGGAGAGCCTCGTTACCCCTCGCCCCCCCAGACCTTATCTCTCTCTCCCCCTATCTGTCTTTTCCCATCTCTCTCTCACTCTCACTCTCACTCTCACTCTCCCTTTTGTCACTCACTCTGTCTCTCAATCTCTCTCGCTCTCTTTCTGTTGCTCCCCCCGACCTGGCTCCGGTCACCGCTCTCTCTCTCGTGCTCTGTCTTTCCCTCTGTCTCTCTCTCTCTCACTGTCTCTCTCTGTGTGGCTCTGTCTCTGTCTCTCTCTCACTCTTGCTCTTGCTTGCTCTTGCTCTTGCTCTCTCTCTCTGTATCTCTCTCTCTCTGCGTGGCCCTCTCTCTCAGTGGCCTCTTCTATGATGCACCTTGCTGCCATTTGTAAGTCCTTGATGCTTAGTGTGAAGAGTGGGGATGTTTACACACAGCGTTTCCTGGCCCACCACCTCGACCACCACATATACAAACACAAATCACCAGCCCTGTGCCCCTGCAGTTGAAACGGCCATGAGTTGAAAGCAAAGCCAAAGAATGTGTGTGCGTGTGCGTGCGCGTGCGTGTGCGTGCGCGTGCGCAATGACACTGACGAGGGATACTGTGCATGTGCATCTGGGCTATTTTGGAGCACACTTTTGAGTGACAGATTGCTAACGTGTGTGTGTGTGTGTGTGTGCGTGTGTGTGTGTGTGTGACGTCCTCAGCTCAGACAGCCGCCAGTCAAGCGTCTACGTCTTCGTGGGGACTGGTCTGACACAGGGCCCCGAGCTCGTCCTGAGAGTGAGAGAGAGAGGGATGGTGAGGCGAGGATGATCAATCTTTCTCCGAGCACACGTTCATTCATACCACAAAACCATATCATATACCACATGGCACAAAAAGGTTAACACTCCTGCCATGCCCATCACAAAGGCCGGGGCGCTACAACTGGAGTTGGTTCCCGGGCGCTACCCTCGTGGCAGGCAGCCCACTGCTCCTAGTAATCGAATTTGAATGAATTTCCCGATGGGTATTAATAAAGTATATTATCATTATTATACGCACACAGACACACATTCATGCATCCGTACACACGCTCAATAAGCACATAATTGCATGCATGATTAGCTGAAGGATATTAGAATCCATTACAATCACATAAAACATGGTGTTTCATGTACGTTTAATTACAGTGTTACAAACTGTACAAACACAGTCCTAAAAAAACCCTCTAAACCAACATTTTCTCTACACTGTTTCAGGCGAGCAGAGCCCCAACGTGTCGCTGATGCAGCGGATGTCAGACATGTTGTCCCGCTGGTTCGAGGAGGCCAGTGAGGCACAGGGCAGCCGAGGAGGTCGGCCTCAGACCAGACCCAGAGGTAACCCTCCGCTAACCTCCTAACCCCTTCCCCTCCACTTCTGATCTCAGTCTTGGCTCAATCTGAGGCTGCATAGTTTTAACCTATAGGCAAACCTTGAGCAATTGAATTCATTCATTTTTATTTTTTGTTGAGTGTGTGTGTGTGGTTGATAGCTGGTTTAAGCAGCCTCACCTGGCCCGAGTCAGACTGATTAGACTCTGGGGCTGGGTGGGGCTACAGATGTTGGTACAATCCCAATTTATTGGAGAGTTGGCAAGATGTTTAAAGCTAGAGCGGATGAAAAAATGCATGCATGCCTGTTCTGCTCTGTTCCTGTGTGTGTGTGTGTGGTGATAGCCGGTTTATCCTGGGTGCTATGATTGCTCATGCACCAAAGGAGTGCAGCCCCGCCCAGCCCTAGAATATAATCAGTTTGATTAGGCCAGGTGAGGCTGTAAACCAGCTATCAACCACACACACTCCACAAGAGTCTTCTTAAGAGGATGTTGGTTTCACTAACCTGACTCCGCCAGATGGAATGATTCGCGTTGGCTCAGCATTTCCATCTGGAATCGTTCTGTTGGAGAGCCTTTGGGAGGGGGCGAAAATACTGGTTGCTGATTGGATAAACCATCTGCCTATGTTGGTGATTGACGGGCCAAATCAACCAATCAGATCAACGAAGCGTATGACGTGATAACAGAGCGTCGAGGCAAGCTCATCAAGTAAACAAGTCGGGAGAAGGGCAAAAGCATCTTTTCCTCCGAGAAAAGCCTCCAGTGCCGCTTTTTGCTCATCTTTTAGAGAACGAATAAACTCTAATTCTCGATCACATCCGCGGAAGCCGCCATGTTGTTTAGACTGAAGAGTCGCTCCTCATTGCGTCACACTTGAACCCGCCTCAAAACCAACGCTGATTGGACGATCATTTTCTGATCGGCTCCAAATTTTCTCCGTCGTGCAATACCAGACTGAACTGTGAGTGGAATATCATGGAGCTCGCGAGATCAGGCTAGGTTTCACAGCCTCACAGTAAAAGACAGAAATGGCAAAAGACAACACTTATGCCATATGACGATATACAAAATCGATGATATCTAGACTAGATATCGTCTTAGATTTTGGATATCGTAATATCATGATATGGCATAAGTGTTGTCTTTTCCTGGTTGTAAAGGCTGCATTACAGTAAAGTGATGAAAAAAATTAGAAAATACTTTGTTTGTCAAGCATCTAATTCACACAGGAGTGTACAAAAATAGGCTTTACCATGTGGTTATTTTATAGACTATTTATTCATTGAATTACCAGAAAACATGGTATGTTGTGATATATATCGTTATCGAGTAATTAAATTACCTTTATCAGGATAGAAGATTTTGGCCATACCGCCCAGCCCTAATTTTGAATGTGATAATCATCAGGGACAGCCATCCGTCCAGAGATAGGCTCCAGCACCGAGATAGACTCCAGCGGCCCGGTGGCCCCCACCGTCACCCCCACGCCGGGTCCCAGCGCTTCAGAGAGGCCTGCGGAGGTGGAGGCGATCCCCGGGGGGGTGTCGGCCGGCCCTGCATCGCCTGCAGCTCCTCTGCCCCAATCCACCTCCACTTCCTCCTTGGGGTTATCGTCGACGGTTACCACGCAGCCCCCCGCCAGCCCCCCGGTGGAGAGCTCCGCTCAGCCATCCTCCTCGTCGCTCACCTCTTCCCCGGACTCGGAGCAGAGGAGTCAGGCTGAGCCCCCGGGTGCCCCCACCCCAACCCCTACCCCAACACGCACCTCTGGCCCTGCCGCACCCTCAGGTATGGCTCTAGTCCTTTTTTTGTTTTTAAACGTACATTAAATAGAAATGGTTTTGAAGCTTAGCATTGACCAATGCAAGCCAAGGTTAGAGGGTTGTATCACCATGAGGTCCTGCTGGAGGGCGGCAAAAAGGACATGCTGCTCTCAGTGGGATTATCAACACTTCTCGAACTCGATGTTCGACACCCATGCCCTCTACGAAGCTGTGTGTGTGTGTGTGTGTGTGTGTGTGTGTGTGTGTGTGTGTGTGTGTGTGTGTGTGTGTGTGTGTGTGTGTGTGTGTGTGTGTGTGTGTGTGTGTGTGTGTGTGTGTGTGTGTGTGTGTGTGTGTGTATTTACTGTGCGTACGAACCTCTTCAAGCAGCCGACACACACACCCTCCCTTCATCATTTTACTTCCTCTGTTTGCCTCTCCCCCCCCCCCCCCCCCCCCTTTTTTCATACTGCACCCCCCCCCCCCCCCCCCCCCTCTACTCTCCGTTCTGTTCTTGTGCTCCTCCCGGTAGAGTACGGTCCTCACCGGCTCCCGGTAAGTCTGGTTTGCCGGCGTCTGCAGCAGCTGCTCCAACTGGCCGAGCCCCCGGGTCAGGGCGGCGAGCGCGTGGGCCCTGGGGCCCATGCCGCTCCACACCCCCCAGGGAGACAGTCTCAAAGAGCCCCTCCCACAGCCGCCGCCGGCACCACAGCTGCCGCCGGCACCACGGCCACCGCCGCTGCCGAGGGCCGCGAGTCCCTCCGCCCAGGTTTACCCCCCCCCCCCCCCCCCCACCCCACCCCCCACCTCTCCTGCACCTGTTTTCTGCACGACCTCTACCATGACCCCCCCCCCCCCCCCCCCCCCCCCCCAGCAGAGTGGTCTCTCTTGCGCTCTCTGCTTGGTCTGTGAGATGTCAGGCCCCAGGAGGAGATGTCATCTGCTGATGTCATGCCCTTCACTCTGCAGCAATCCTGCGGTGAAAACACCCCCCCCCTCCTCTCCCCCTGCACCTTGATCAGCTCCTCCAATCGGATCACATCTCTGCTCACGATAAACTCTCCCATCTTTCCACCTGCTGCTTGAGTGTCCGCTCTTCTCCCTCTCCCCCCCTCCCATCCATCCCCAGTGTGGAGAGCCTCTGTGCTCTAGCCTAGCCATTTGCCATTGGCTTGAGTGGTTTACTGGTCCTTGCCTGGAAGTTATGTGAGATGCTAATTTAGCATTAGCAGCTGATGATGTGTGGAAGTAGGGCTGGGCATTAATTCAATATTATTATTATTATTATTATTATTATTATTATTATTGTATTGTCATGAAAATGAAGATATCGACTTATCGTGATACCCCGTTTTGTAGTCTAAATGAATTACCATGAGAAGTTATGCCCTGAAGATGATCAAATATGAGGTTTGAAACATCAGTGAGAAAGGAAAACTAGTTTTAGTCCGATACCATACTTTAAATTTCCATATACTTCAATGTAATGACTCTCAGTTAGACTGTTCAGAATGGTATTTTGAATTCATAAGCATATTGTGATGTTAATCAATATCATGTAAAATTACCCAGAATTATTGTGATGATAATTTTTTTCATGTTGCCCGGCCCTATGTGGAAGTATCAGGATACATGCGTATGTAAAATGTTGGTGTGAGAATCACAACACTGGATTTCCTGCTCTCTAACCAATGACCTGCTGCTTCAACCTTTCACTACCCATCTACCCTGACTTGTAATGGCTCTAGATGTAAAGGACAACATGATCTAGGATTATGTTCATTATGTGTATGTCTTCTTCAGGGCATTCTATGGTCCAGTTGTCTCAAAATCATGTTGCTCCCTCCCTGTGTTATTTTCTGTCAAAGTGCTGGCATCACATTCCAACTGCCAATAGTTTTAATATGAAAACAAGCCAGTCAAAATCTACCCTCTAGTGACATCACAAGAGGGAGTGCTCACCCAGGCGTGTGATGGATAGATCAGCCTACCAGCCTACCCAGTGGACTGTACCAACTGGTGGGCTTATCTACCCATCACACATCTGGGTGAACGCATCCACTTGTGATGTCACTAAACGGTAAGTTTTGACTTTGATTTTGGAATGCTTGTAATGTCTAATCAACATCACCTGCTGGTAAAATATTAAAAACAGGTGGTTTGAATAGCAAGGAATGCAAAGAGACTAGTTACAGTATCGGTGTTATTGATTACTTGGTATGATAGCAAAAGGCTGATTGTTATCAGGGTTAACTTGTTTTTGCCCAGTCGTCTGCCGTAGCAACGCCAGTGTTATTGCCAGCGTTTGCTTCAATATCGGACGGGGCTCTTCCTGTGCTCGGCTTAGCGGCTCTTCCTGCCTGGCCTATGAGTTGTCTAACACGAAGGCGTGATGATGTGGTGGTTAACCTCACGGCCTGCGTGTGTAATGAGTATGGTAATGGGTATGGTAATGAGGACCCCTTCTATCCCGTGTTGACTCACTACCGTTTGTCTTCCAGATTCCCCCTCGTCTGTGGTAAACAAACAGCTTGGCTCCATGACACTCAACGAGCAACAGGGTGCGTCTCAGACACGCGTGCAGGCGCACGCACACGCACGCACGCAAGGCACGAAAAGGCTTTTTTAGAAGCACTTGGATTGATTAACACAATCATATAGCTATCTTGACTGAGCTAACCTGTGGACGTATCACCATAAGACTGTCTTGTGTTAAATATCAAATATCAATGAAAAAAGGCCTAACGGGGCCCATACATAGTGGTGTTCAGAAGAAATGCCTTTTTTGGGTGGACCAAGTTGCAGCCAAAGCAAAATTTGCTATGAATGAATGAAACCTTTATTGCCCCTAGGGGAATTTGCTTTGCACAAAGAGCATAAGGAATATCAGCACCTATACATGACGGCACATAATATAACATAAAACATACACATGTAAAAACATCATAAAAAGCATAATTTGGGAAAACGATAAAGGACATGAAGTACAAGTTCAAGAAAGTGCCAAATTCAGACCATGTGATCAGAGCTCGTTAAGCAGCTAAATGCTGTGCGGGACAAAGGATGTGATGCCTCTTATTCCAATACCACCTTCTTACCACCGCCATTTTAAATCAAACATTATTGAACATTAAAAACATAATTTCCTTGTCTTTCTTGTCTGGGGCCGGTTCAGGACGACCAGAAGCGGCGAGGCTGGCTCCCAGTGAGGCTGAGTGCATACCAGCCACCACGTCGGCAGCACCAGGGACCTCCACCGCCTCCACCTCCACCCCTGGTTCTACCACGGGCCGGGCCGGTGCCGCAGAACCCGTCCTCAGTCTGCACTACAGCTCTGAAGGAACCACCACCAGCACCATCAAACTGGACTTCACGGACGAGTGGTACGGGCTCACCCACAAACATTTTCACTGACGTATGATTGCAGCAACATATATGCAAACATGCATATGTTGTTCGCAGAATTTTGTTATAATAAAATGATTGTATGAAACAATATTAAAATATTATGATTATTATTATTGTTTTATAATGTTATTATATTTTAATATTACATTTTTCCCCCCTATTTTATTTTGTATTATTGTCAATGTGTTTTGAAAACTTTCTATGCAGTATTCATTATAATTGTTTTGTAAATGTATTGTAATATTGTATGATAACTTGCTACATACTGTATAACTACATGTCACACAACAGTTTCATCGTAACTAATTTAAGAGATTCGTGCTCTTTGTCAATGTAATCGGGGACCAGAATTAACACCTGCCCCCAGCCAATGGCTGATAGATTTGACATTTGGCAGGTAAAAAAATTCAGGGTTACATATTTAAACAATTGCTTGGTAGGTAGATTTTTCCACTCTGGCAGGTACAAAGACACAATTCTAAAAGTCGAGTTTGGACCCTGAATGTAATGCCATTGTATAGCCACTAATGTGAGGTTGTCTGTGTTTCCTTCCTAGGAGCAGCAGAGCCCCCAGCTCCAGGGGCAGTGGGGGGTATAAAGTTTCTGTACCGGCTGCCGTCGAGAGCCGAGCAAGCCTGTCTGTAGAGAGCCGAGCAAGCCTGTCTGTGGAGAGGCCAGCAGCAGAGCCAGGTAAGGAGCATCCACTTGAATGACATCCTCCTTCTATTCCATTCATGGAACTATATCAGCTATCCCTGTCCTTCTGTCTCAACCTTCTTCAGTTGCAGTCCCATGTTAAACCAATAGGTGGTGCTTAAGACTATGAAGTAGTCTAGTGAGGTCTGGTCGCTTGTGCATACATCTACTGTGATGCTCATGGTTTTCATCTTTCATATAGAAGATAACTAGGCCTCCTTCGTTACTTTTTGATTATTAAAGAGATGATCCCCAGCAAGTTGTCTTCAAAAAAGCAACAACGTGTGATTTCACCCTCTGTCCTCCACAGCTCTGGTGGCTTCGGAGCCTCTGGCCCAGAGCCGGCCGGCCCCCGGCCCAGGGTCGGCACGGCAGCCCGACGCCCCCGCCAGCACGGAGAGCGGCGGTGCCCCAGCTGAGGCCTCGTCCCAGGGGGCCAGCGGAGCGCCACTGGCCCCTCAGAGTAGCGAGCCGGAGGGCATGGAGGACACGTCGGGGGGCTGCAGGAGAGGGGAGCCGGCGGGAGACGAGGTCCCCGAGGGCCCCCAGCAGGGAGCGGGGGTGCCAGGTGGTCCACCCATCCGGGCGAACCAGGACTCGGACGACAGCGACGACGACCCCATACTCATCCCCTCCACGAGGTTTAGAGGCGGACAGGGACAGAGGTATGTCACACGGTCCTTACTCGATCTAACTAGAGGAACTGAACTTTGCTGTATGTACACATTCACTCAGTATGTTTAGGGCTGCAACTAACAAATATTTTCATAGTCGATTAATCTAAAGATCATTTTTTCTATTAATCGATTAATCATTTAGTCTAGAAAATGTAATTGTGGCAGTTCACCCCTGCCACACGCCACCTTAGTGGCTTTTGCTGGGGCCCTCCGACACAGGACACAGGTAGATGTTGTTGAAGTATGTATTTATTGGAGATGGCATGATGTAATATGCTGAGCAGATGTTACATGCTGCCATGACAGTGGCTTTCTCCTGAGTGTGTGTGGCGACAGCTGGTTTATCATGGCTGCCATGACTGCTCATGCACCACAGGTGTGCAGCCCCACCCAGCCCCAGAGTCTAATCAGTCTGACTCGGCCAGGTGAGGCTGTAAACCAGCTATCAACCACACACACTCCACATATACTCTGGAGTGTATGTGACGTTACCAGAGTCCAAAGTTTTTTGCCTTTTGCATGCTTTATCTAGTAGCCAAGAAAAACTGAAGTATTCATTTTAGAATGATCCATGAACCAAACATTTGAATTTCTAAAGCATCAAGCAGCAAATGATTGGTATTTGTACTTGATAAATGACCTAATCAATTAATCGATTATAAAAATTTGGTCGATCGACTAATCGATTAATTGACTAATCGTTGCAGCCCTCAGTATGTTATGTAGGTCATTATTATAGGTACACATTTCTTCACAATGGTGGGTGATGTTCCTTGCTGTTGTTGTCCTACCTGATTATTGATTATTTCACCGTACGTTTAGATTTAATACGAGAGGATCTGCGGTAGGCGATAGAATGATCAGGTAAAGACTTGCACGGGCAAACATAGCAATCTAACCTGCAAGGTGTGTGTGTTCACCGCGAGATAACGCTAATAGTGTTAAGAGGATGGTTTGGTGATGGACTTCTATGCTTGCAAGGCAAGTGACTAATAAACAACATGGCTAACCTTTGGTGTGTGCTGTGCATGTGTCCCACCATCACCGGCCACGGGTGTGGGCTGTTACCTGCTAGATGGAGTCTGAGATTAAGCACTAGGGATGGGACGAAATATAATGCAAAATACATGCAAACGCCAAAGCTTGAAATTAAAGATGTAAGCAATGCATAACTATAAATCATTGAAACTTTTCGTGAACTCTGCATGGTGAGCTAAGTGTATCGTCCCGCCCCTATTTAGGACTGATCAGAACACTGCATGGTATCGTTAAGGAAATGAATTATAGAAAATGTAATCAATGCTTTTTCAATTGTGTGTGTGTGTGTGTGAGAGAGAGAGAGAATGAGAGAGAGAGAGAGAGAGAGAGAGGGAGAGGGAGAGGGAGAGAGAGAGAGAGAGACTTTTTAATAAGTGGATGAACAAACAGGTATTTTTAATGAAAGATCAGATGATCTCGATCTAAAGAGCAGAGCCCTGCTCTGCTCTTTAGCCCTCATAGGATGGCAGGGGCTCCTGTGCTTCTGCATCCATTGGCTCAGCCCAAGAAGAAAAAGATTCTAGAGTTAAGCTTGGGAGCGCTCCTGTAATATAGCCAAAAAAATTAAGACTAAAAACAAGTTCGACTTTTTGTCTTTTCCTCACCGGAACTGGTGGAATAGCCGAGAGAAGCAGCTGCCGCTCTTCTTCTCTGAGCCTCACACTGACTTTTTGCACAATAACTTCCAACACCGCTCAAAACAAGACCAAAAAAAAGCTTTTCTGTCCTATCTGTGCCCTAACGTGGCACTGCACTGCGCTTCTCAACTGGTCCACCTTAGCCTGGCGTTTTATAAAAAATATTTGCATGTGTAGAACTCGGGTAGTTGATGTCACACAATCCCAGCATGCATCTCTCTGGGACCAAAACAATGCTGTCTTGACTGGAAACCCGTTTTAATTTTTCACAAATGTTCTAATGTTAATGTAAGATTTGTGAAAAATAAACACACAGCCACATACACATACAGGCCTATTGGTCCGCCTGGAAGGTACTATGCAGAAGACGTTCACTTGTGATGTGGTTATGTGTGTAAATCACTTTGCTTTTAATCAGCTGTTATCACGTGGCACAGTGATCCAACATGTAAGGGATAATGTACAGCGAGCCGGTCATTATTGCGAAATAAACCCTGACAGGGTGATGCAGGACCCTGACGTGAATCCGGCTCGGCTCGCTGTACATTATCCCGCTTATTACACGGCTACTTACTAAAGAAATCAATAATTTGACACAAAATATAACGACAAAAAACTATTTTATTGATTTAAAAAGGATTTATTGCTTCCACTAAAAACGAAAATATCCGTTAGACTCTAGGGTTGGAAATGGTGTCCATAGCAACGGTCTGTTATTCATAGTAACGGTTTGTTATTAACAGACCGTAGAATGCAGTAATTGACCAATCAGAATCGAGTATTCAACAAAGCCGTGTAATAAGATGTGTTTAGTAGGAAGTGTGTGTGTGTGTGTTCTGTTTCGCGTGTCAGCGTGCATTCTTGCGTTTGCGTTTCACAGGCGCTCTGCTGCTGCTCGGATCCAGGAGCTGTTCCGCCGCAGGAAGGAACGGAGGGAGATGGAGGAGAGCGAGACCCAGAACATCCGGAGGCCTTCGGTCAAAATGGTCTACAAGGGCCACCGTAACTCTCGGACCATGGTACCCAGCAGAACCTCCGCTACTCTTATGTCTCGAGTTAACTAGGGCTGCAACTAACGATTATTTTCATAGTCAATTCATCTAACGATCTTTTTTTTCCGATTAATCCTTTATTCTATAATATGTCATTAATAATGGCAAATGGACTGGACTGCATTTATATTATATTATATTATATAGTTTTTCAGAACTGTGGCCACTCAAAGCGCTTCACAATTATTGCCTCACATTTACCCATTCATACACCGACAGCCGTGTCAGCCATGCAGGGCAACAACCACCTAGTCGGGAGCAGTTAGGGTTAGGTCCCTTGCTCAGGGACACCTCGACACTAGGAGGAGCCGGGGATCAAACCAGCAACCTTCCGGCTGCCAGACAACTTGCTCTACCCCTGAGCCACTGCCACCCATAACGTCATCACAAGTTACCAGAGTCCAAAGTGATGTCCTAAATCTGCTTGCTTTATCTGACATGCAGCCAAGAAAAACTACACTATTCCTTTTATAGTGATCCATGAACCAAACATTTGAATTTAACTGTCAACATTAAGCGGCAAATGTTTGTTATTTGTACTTGATAAATGATTCAAACGATTAATCGATTATCAAAATTAGATGCGATTCATTTTTCTGTCCATCAGCGAATCGATGAATCGACCAAACGTTGCAGCGCTAGAGTGAACACGCTACTCATCCACATCGCAGACCAAGTACGACAATGTTGAACTTTGTCGGTGCTCATGAAGTGTTGTCGTTGTCTTTTGTCGCCTCTCGTCTTTCAGATCAAAGAGTCGTGTTTCTGGGGAGACAACTTTGTGATGAGCGGCTCGGACTGCGGCCACATCTTCGTGTGGGACCGCCACTCGGGTGAGCACCTCATGCTGCTGGAGGCTGACAACCATGTGGTCAACTGTCTGCAGCCCCACCCCTACGACCCCAGTAAGTGTCCCCCACACCACCCCCCCCTACTCTTTCAGCCTTGCTGTGACATGCAGGGTTACAGGGGAAATTCCCAGGGGGGGACCGGGGGATGTGTCCGAGCTAATTGGTCCTCCCCAATATTTCAGCGTAACGTCCAGCGATTTGTGGATGAAGTGGCGACGTGCTCGCCAGCCGGTTCTTTAACATGGTCGGCTCAAAGTGACCATAGGGTTTATGTAATTGGAAGACCCCACACTCCCGACCCCATTGGTCTTCCCGTCAATGTGTGACTCACTATTTCGCTTCTGGAAATTATTTGTTTGCGTTATCTTTTATTTTTTCATTTCAGTCATGGCCTCGTCTGGTATCGACTATGATATCAAAATCTGGTCGCCTCTGGAGCAGTCGCCTTCTTTCAACAGAGTCCTCGCTGATGAGGTAAGCACAAGTACATAGGGGGCAGAATACAATAGTCTGGTTTGATTCCCCAAATGTCTGCAGCTTACCTGTCGGCGTCCCTTGAGCAAGATGCCTAAGCCTAGGAAGAATGTATTATCATGATAATTATGGGTAATTGTACACGATATCGATAAATATCACGATATGCTTATGAATTAAGAACACCATTCCTAACAGTCTAACTGAGAGTCATTACATTGAAGTAAATGGAAATTTAAAGTATGGTATCGGACTAAAACTAGATTTCCTTTCTCACTGACGGTTCAAACCTCATATTTGATCATCTTAAGGGCATGTCTTCTCATCATAATTCATTTATTCTATAAAACTGCGTATCACTCGATATTATCTTTTCATCACGATACAATACCATTCAAAAACGTTGAATGATATCATTGAATAAGTGCCCAGCCCTACCTAAGCCTTACTTGCTCACTACAATGCACTTTGAATAAGGTGACTCATATAATAGTAGTGATGATAATAATTATAATAATAATAATACTACTAATAATAATAATAATACTAATAATAATAATAATAATAATAATAATAATAATAATAATAATGATACTAATGATACTAATGATACTAATAATAGTAAATGGTAGTAAATATAACTTCCGGTATGACTACTGTTATCTGTGAAAAGGCCTCAGGCTGTTCAAGCCTTGATATTGTCTATTTAAATTGAATGTGTGTGTGTGTGTGTGTGTGTGTGTGTGTGTGTGTGTGTGTGTGTGTGTGTGTCCCCATCCTCGTCCCCGTCCAGGTGATTACCCGGAATGAGCTAATGCTAGAGGAGACCAGGAACACCATCACAGTCCCTGCCTCCTTCATGCTCCGAATGCTGGCCTCACTAAATCACATTAGATCAGGTATAGACACACACACACACACCCACTGATAGATAAACACACACACACACACTGATGGAAACACACACACACACACACACACTGATACTCACACACTGACACATACCAACACGCATTCATTGACATTTGCACATCTTGACACGGGAGTAGTTCCATTGGATATAATTAGCGTTTAAAATGGTTGACTGGGTTTCTCAACACTTTCTCCGTTCTGCGTTCTTCTTTGTCTCTTTCTCTTCATGTCTTCTGTTTTCTCGCCCATTTTGTAGATCGACTGGAGGGTGATCGCTCTGAAGGCTCTGGGCAGGAGAACGAGGACTAGCATCAGCTAGCTGACGTTTTAATTTAATTAAAAAAACAACAACACAAAAAACACTTTTTTGTTTTTTGCTCGTAAGCACTTGTAAACCCAAGATTTGTACATGTCTACTGTAGAATACTTCCTGATGAGAATTTCTATGCCCCTCTCATCGCTTTTTTAAGAAGACTTTCTTACTAATGTTTCTGTATGAGGGTAAAAAAATAAATAATACAGATCTGGGAAATAAAAAGAGTGGATGCAAGGACGAGGACGTCCTCTCAAAGAGTGAACGTGGAAAAGTGTGCGAGGATGGAAAGTGCAATATTATTTTGTCAGGAGAATGTGAGCTTAATCAGTGTTACGTGTGGTGTTTTCTTTTTTGTAGCAAAAGGCAAGAACTTCAACCTTCAACCTTTATGTACTGCACTGGCGGTTCAGCATGTCAACAAGAATCGTGCTTCAATTCAAACTATACCCTTTTTGAGTTTGCTTTATTTTTTTTGTTATTGAAACAAAGTTGTATTTCTTGTCCCCCAAAGGGTTAAGTCAATGAAACAATCCTTTGCCAATTTTTTTTGTGTTGCAAAAAGAGTTTCTGGAGTAGATGTTATTTCAGAGATGTGTTTCTGTTAAGGCCGGGCACAGTGCCTGTGCATCTCTCGCCTCACCAGTGAATGAACCAATAAATTCATTCAACAAAAATCAACACCTTTCTGACATTATCTTCATTCAGCTGCATGTACTGCTGCTAGCTAAACACATGGATGTCGAAGCAGAATGAAAAGATTACTGTCGGCAAGATTCAAAATTGTAGGTTTTGGGGCTGGGATTGTGGGGTGGCAGGGGAGATTTTGTGCATGTTGCATAAGTAGTGGGGGGATGTATAAGTCTCTTTACCAAAGATGTCATCAGAGACATGGTAACCTCTGTTAAACATGGTGCGTCTCTCATTTAACAATGATTTATGTAATTATTTTATATTGCCATTAACCCTGATAAGATGGCGGATACAATGAAGGTTGGCCACTTGTAGGTTAGAAAAAAGGAAAACGAAGGAAAAAAGGAAAAAGATACTTAAGGGCCATCTGATTGGCTATGGATGACTCACTACCATAAATGGACATTAGGGACAGTTGGTTGACGTTTTGGTAGCTGTTGGTCAAACCCAACCTGGGGTTTTATTGCCCCGTATACATTCTCACACCCTTCAACATTAAGTGGGAAAACAACACTGTCAGGTCTGACTGGATTTTAGTTCAGTTTACTTTGTCATGTAACTGCACTGATTAGTCTTGTTTCTTTGAAAAATAACACTTTTGTACACAACACTTACAAAGCATGAATACATTTTTATTAGTGGACATGAAAAATATACCTTTTGTAATGTATCGCTTCCTCTTATAAAGTAGTACCATATTACTATGCAGACATAAACTGACCAGATGCTGTTCATTTTCTTTTTAGAAAATCCTCCAGCAGACTACTACTACAGTAACTTACTGGAGACTTACTGGCAGCACAGAGCCACCATGTCTAGCTCTATTACAGCACCTGAGTGTCACACACAGGGTTTGCATTGTTGCATTCATTTCATGTCGTAAAATCTGGTTACCACCTCCTTCGCACCAACGACGTGCAAATGAAGTCAATAGACCTTCCTAAACTGCCTACGGGTTATTATAATCGCTGTGCTGCCTGTGTACAAACAGCAGTATCCTTCTGCTCAAAGAACTACCAGGGAGTACATACAGTATATATTTAGTTTGCATTCAAATCACATCCTGAAATGAGCTACAAGATATTTGTTTGGACTACTAGATATAGTGGTCTTGGTTGGGTGTTTTTCTACAGCTTTGAGTACATACAACCTTGGCAGCAGATAAATGGAATACATGCTTTTGACATACAATGTTTTTTAACAAGTTTTACGTAAACCCAAAGAACATTTGACTTCAACAACACTAATACAATATTTTCTCCCCGTCAGGACCACAGACTAACACTGACATCAGGACGGATTAATCTCCTCCACTACACACTGCAAATTGAAGTGCAACTCTCACGCACACAATCATTTCTGGCACACGATCCCGGGAGAATGGAGGTTGAAGGATAAGTACAAAATGAGGTACAAAACACAATTAGGGGGGGACAATCTGGACATCACAAGTACCTTGGACATAATACAAACGCCGGCTAACAGATTCTGTTAACATGAGGCACACAGCCATGCAAATAATGAAAAACAATACAAAACTTTGATAAATAAATCATTGGAGTAAACAAAAGCTAAAATGTTGAATGGTATAACAGCAGTAGAAGTATTCCTATATTTGTACTATTACTAGCGAGGCACTTGTTGCTTACACTTGGTCCAACACAGTGGAATTAATAATGTGCTGCTTTTCCTAAAAAACAAATATTTCAAGTATTGACTAATACACAATTAATTCCTACGCAGAATATTGCTCGACCGCTTGGCGAGACCTATGAAATATATTGTCTTAAGAGAGTGACAATACAAATACTACTCTGGTTTCACAAGCGGAGATTTGTTTAACACAAATATATATATGTGTTTTTCCTACTGGCCAGGCACGAAACACGTCTCATTCATGATAAAAACCTTGGCGGAAGTGGTTTATTCAACAATTATTTGAATAAATTATTAAGTATTTGGTACCTACTTCATTTGTACGATTCTGTCAATGTTTGTCCTTTACAAAAACGTACTCAACACAGCGCCATAGTCAACCCCTAACCCCATTTCCAAATATTTCTTAAATGTCCGTACACCCATCCTTCAAGCGACTCATGCATTGCTTTGTCACTTGAAGGGGTGGTGGTACTCCTGGGTCGCGGTCGTTACACAAAAGCCATGTTTATCCCAAAAGTTCCTCGTCGTCGTCCTGCTCCTCGTCTCGGTCGTCCTTGACGATCCCCTCGTCTATGCTCTCCAGACGGAGTCTCTGGCCGTCCAGGTACCTCGGCCTGGGGGGGGGCGACCTGGTGGCAAAGATCCCTCCGAGGAGGGCCGAGTCCTCCCCGAAGAGGACCAGCTTAGCGTCGCTTTCGATGGCTTTGGCCAGGCCCGCGGCGAAGTTGTCCAGAGACTTGTGTATCTCCGCGTGGACCTCGACCGTGGAGGGGATGGTGCTTTCGGCTGGGGAGAAAACAAATGGTTTCTCTCTTGAATATGCCTATTCTATACAGTATTGCACTTGTTTTGACTTGTGTTTGTGGTTGTTCACACTTACTTGACTAAAACGTGTTCTGTACAGTATTGCATTTGTTTTGCATTTCCTGGACTAAAAACAGTTGTATCAGATTCAGGCCACTTTAACACGATAGTGCTGACATAGCATGCACGTTGTGGAGTAATCCCGTTATCCCCTCCACTCCTTTGTTCCCAGGAAATGATGGGTACCTTTGGCATTCTCCACCTGGTCTTCAAAGGTAACGGAGCTCCGCCTCTTACCGGAACTGTTGCCATGGTAATGTGGGTGGGAGGAGCCATCAGTGGAAAAGTTATCAAGCAGCATCACGTCTGTACCTTAGGGAATGAAGACAGACGTGGGTTGCTTGATGAATTACTAAATTAAGTGGTTTAGAAAGAAAAAAACAGAAAAAATGTGTTTTGGTTGCCCAATTGCTATCAAAGACATGGGCTACGATGCTTGCTGCTTTGGTAATATTATATATGGCCTTCTACTAGTGATGTCCTCATCATATGTTAAGGTAAATTGTGTACCTATATTGACTGTAAACCAACATATGTTGGAATTTAGACACATTTCTTTCATTCTTCTTGTGTCTGTCTACTTCCTGTGTCTGTCTCCACTCACATGAGTCCTGAGTGAAGCTGAAGCCGGTATCGCCTGTGCTGCTCCCAGGGGCCCCCAGCTGTCCTCCAGCCAGCATGGCAGTCAGGTGTGGGGACATCCCTAGGTCTGGAGCCCAACACCACAACACAACAACACAACGTCACAACATGGGTCACATCCCGCCAGCCACTCAACAACACAACTCATACAGTCTCTATACAAACAGCATTAAGTGATTAATCATTTAGTCTAGAATTGGTCATAAATAAGAGCAAATGCCATTACAAATTACCAGAGTCCAAAGTAAGTGATGTCTTAAATTTGCTTGCTTTATAGCTTTTAAGTATCCATTTTATAATGATCCATGAACCAAACATTTGGATTTCTGAGGTATCAAGCAGCAAATGTTTGGTGTTTGTACTTGATAAATTACCTAAACGAGTAATCGATTTAAATGATGAATCGATTGTTGCAGCAGTACAAACAGCTATTTAATAGTTGGTCATCTAGCAGGTGCTTTCACATCCAAAGTGACTTACAGGGAATTTTGTGGTCATGAATAGGGATCGGACCCAGTACCTTTTTGGCTTGGGGGGAATCAAACACCTTGTTCTAATTTTTATAGTATCCTTTGAAAAAAAACACCTCACCCGTGATCCGGGTAGAGATGCTGAAGAGGCGGGAGGTCCGCTGGCGCGTGGCGAAGGGCTCCCGGTAGTAGCGGTCGCCGAAGCACATGCCCAGCAGCTCCTTTCTCACTGTCTTGTTCCACAGGCCGTAGATGAGCGGGTGGCACACGGCGCTGCAGAAGGACAACCAGGCCACCAGTGTGCCCAGGCTCTGGGACCCCGCGTCCTGCCCCCACACCGCTTCGCTGCACACCGCCACCACGTAAGGCCCCCAGGTCACCAAGAAGGTACCAATCACCACCAGGATGGTGACCAGTGCCTTGCACTGGCTGCCCGCGTACACCAGGCTGCGCCGGCTACCGTTGCTGCACGTCGAGGTGCTCGAGTTCTTGCGGCCATTCCTCTGGCTGCCGCTGCCGCCAGATTCATCCTGGGCCACGACCACTGTGCCGCAGTGCACCTTGCGGGCCTTCATGCGCGCAACGCGGAAGATGACGCCGTAGCAGCCCAGCATGGCGAGGAAAGAGGGCAGGCTGCACCACGTCACCCAGAAAGCCGTGTAGCCGCGGTCCCGGTGCCAGGACGCCACGCATGTCCGCTTGGCGCAGTCGAACTCGAAGGACGACCAGCCAAAGAGCGGCGGGAGGCAGCCCACCAGGGAGTGCAGCCACACGTAGGCGATGGCCACGGCCGCACGGTTCCCTGTTATCTTCATGGGGTAGATCATGGGGTAGAGGACAGCGTAGTACCTGAGGGGTATAAGCATATCATTTTAAGTCAGTGATTTGTAGCTCAAGCATGACACCAACATTACCATAAAACTCTAATCAGCGTGGGTTGTAACTATCCATGTATCCAACTGTTCATAACATATTGAATACAAAAACAGTAGGAGCAAGAGGAAACCGACCGTAGAGTAAATTAATAAGATATGGACACTAAAATGTGTTAATTATGAGCACATTGTGGACGGCAGCCGTGCCACAACAACACTGTGGGCACCAACTCTGGGTCTCTCGTCACACTGAAGGTAACAACATACAACCACAACAAATGCAGCATTCAACCTTAATTCCAAACAACGTGCACAGCCACTAACCCTATACACCTAGGCCTTAATAAAAGCCCTTTTGTTGTGAGCGGTTGGCATGTTCACCTCCAAAACACTGTTAATCTGGATTAGTTTCTTGGCCTTTTTTTCCTGGGCGAAAATCCTAAACACATTTCACTAAATGCAAGAACACATTTTATTTTCCATTTACTAAAGTCTTTGTGAGAAACACACCATTAGCAACACATTTCCAACTATTAAAAGATAATAACATTATTTTTATGTTCCAAACCAACCAATCAAACCAAGTAATCATCACCATGGCTTCATCGCAATTTCCAACTGAAATCAGTGCCCTGATCATCTTGTATTATGGAAAAGGTATTTATGCTGTTACTAACTTGTTATTCTACAGTGTAACATCAACATCTGGGAAATATAGGCATACTACCCACTTTTACTAACTGTAATGACAATCATTTCAATCGTAGAACAAATAATTGTGCCTTATTTTTAACTAGCAGGTTTCTGATTCACTACTGATCACACACACACACACACACACACACACACGACAAGTCAAACGACACTAGGTCAGTTGGAGAAAGAGAGACGAAAGTGCTGCTCCGGGACTAACCGTTACGACACCCGTCTATAACAACAACACCTATACATTATTAAAAAAAAAAAACGTACATCATGAACCCCAAAGAAGAACACAACAACAACAACCACAACAACACCAACAACCACAAACAGAAGAGGCACCGACCTGTCCACCGCGATGGCGCCCAGGGTGAGCATGCTGGCGGAGCTGATGAGCAGGTAGAGCAGGGCGGTCAGGTGGCACCACACCACGCCGAACAGCCACTCCCTGCGGGCCGAGCTGACCGCCACGAAGGGCAGCACGGCCACGGACAGCAGCAGGTTGGACAGCGTCAGGCTGAACACCAGCTTGTTGCTGGGCGTCAGCAGGTAGGGCCTGCGGTACAGCGTGCCGGCCACCAGCAGGTTGCCCACGAAGGCCAGCAGCGTGATGGCCACGATGGCGGCCGTCTCCAGCGCCGCCGCCGCCGCCGCCGACCCGCCGTGGCTCCCCGCCGGCAGCGCGCTGCAGTTCCGGCTGGTGTTCATGGAGACGGACCCTGGGGCTGCGGGGCCATGGTGGGACACTGGTGGTGGGGGACAAGATGGAGGGGCTATGTGTTGAAAGGACTGGTTGGGTTAGGGGTCCTGAAAGCCCGCTGCCGTACAAAGTACCGCCCGGTGTCACGGGGGAAGAGGTCCACTTTATTAGTCGTTACAAACATCACCGTTTTGAGTTCATGTTCACGTTATTTTTTCCGGACCACCGGAATGTGTCAAATGTACCGACATAATAATGTCATATAATAATATATATATAAATATCGCGGTTCATCTCCAGTAAAGACAAAATAAAGACAATGTTTCCCACGGGTAATGTCCAACTTGTAAAACACCGTTATGTACCATACAAGATGTCTCCTATTGTCACCCGTTTCTCACCACTTCACCACAACTGATCCTGACTAAAACGTAAGAGGAAGTTAGTTAGTTAAATAGTTAGTGAGATAGTTAGTTAGTTAGATAGTTAGTTGGTTAGTTAGTTAGCCGCATAGCTTAGCAAAAACTTTCTCCATTGTCCCTTAAAGAAAAGAAAAAAAAGCTCGCCACTACTCACCGGCACGGGAGGAATAATAACGTGAATCCGGGCCAGTATTCCTGTAAAAGTCCCGTTTCCCATTCTAGTGGCGTCCCACTGCGCCAGAACCACGCTCCTGCTCGCAGGCCAGCCGTGGACTTTGAGCTGGGCCGTCCTGGTTCTGTACACACGGAGAACCAGCGGCGGTGCAATGGCGTCGCTCCCACCCCCAACCCTTCACCTCTCCGCGGATCCCGAGCAGCGCTGGGTGGTCCGGGATCCGGGACACCTACAGGGGCCAGATGTCCTGGTCTGGCGGGTCCATAGACACAAACATATCTGATAGGTTATTTATGGGAAAAAAGGGACATATTTACGTTTTCCCTATTGTTGTCATGGTAAATGTAGTACTGTAGTAAAAGACTGGGCAGTACATGACCAATGCTTTACTATGATGTGCTTTAAGCTTTGGTAAACAGCCAAAAACTATCGTAGGAATAGGGAATCGATCTATATTGTATTGATTATGTATTGTTTATGATCGGTTCTATATTGTATTGATAACTTATTGTTTATGATCGGTTCTATATTGTATTGATTGCCTATTGTTTATGATCGGTTCTATATTGTATTGATTACCTATTGTTTATGATCGGTTCTATATTGTATTGATTACCTATTGTTTATGATCGGTTCTATATTGTATTGATTACCTATTGTTTATGATCAGTTCTATATTGTGATTGATAGCTATATTGTTTATGATCATGCCTACTTATGGTATAGTAGTCTATAGATAGCCCCCCGTGTAGCGAGGTCACAGCCTATCAGATAGACACCAGACTAATTACCAACTGTCTAGAAATGAATATTCATGAGCAAGCTAGAGCCTCTGCCATTTAAAGATTTATTCATGTTTTTTTTAAGACAGGGACTGTCCCTGGAAAATGTTTTGGTGTATATGTTGACATCGAGCTGTTAAAATGTGTATTAGTGTTCACTGCAGTTGACTTTTTGTACTTCATATCGGGAATATTTGCGACAATAATTTGGACGACGATCGACCAGCGGCCACAAGTCAGGACTCGTCGTCTCCTCGGACCACCGAAGGAGACCAAAGATTCCCGCAAATACACGTCACTGCCCGTCAGCCAATCACAGCGGAGGGATGTGGTCGTCTTCAACGGTTATTCCATCTCCGCCCGCCTGGTGGCGCTCATGCGCCTCGTCCGAAACCAGACAGCAGCTTGAAAAGTGACCAGGCTAAGACAGGTTTCTCCTGTATTATTTAACACACAACCATTTTAATGAAAATACAAAGTATTTAACACATTTACAAAGAGTCTTAACAAAAAGACACCTGTTTTGGCTCTGGCCTTAACTTTAATAAATTGCTAACATACAACAGTGAGAATAATCATCCAGTCTTGCCTCAGTTGAATTGACTGAAACTGTAAACATTATTTAAAAGTGTAACGCTGAGGCTAAAACCTTGGCATTTTAGTCTGTGGGGTGTAGTCAGCCAGCAGAGAGACCATTAGACCCTAAAAGAAAAAAACAGTGTTGTTGATAAAGCGACAAGTAATACAAAAAATATAAAAATTTAAAAACATAATAAAACACTGGCAAAAAAACACTGGCATTTTACTTGTGTGTAATAATAGTTGTTAGAATGACGTAGGGTGGCAGACATTACAGAATGTAGGTTTAAACATGGAACCAACGCTCAATGAACCTCATCTGTGGTAAAACCGGTAAAACCAACTCACCATGATGGTCCACTTCCTATTCTCGGCCTCGGGGAAGACCAGTGAGCGGGGAGAGTAGAAAACCTCGTCGTCCACCTCCTCTGGTTTCCGAGGGAGACAGTGCAGGAAGGTCCAGTCTGGATTGGCCACACTTCCTGTCTGGTGTGGACACAACCACAACCCAAGAGGATGGTTATTAAACTCTTATCAAAAGGTACTTTTTGTTTTGTTTTTTAATTTGTCGTTTCTTGGTCTTAGCAGGACTCAAGTGGTTACCTTCTTGGTAATCTGGTAGCCATGGAAGTCTTTTAATCTTTTCTTCTTCTCTTCTTCCTGTCCCATGCTGACCCAGGTGTCGGTGACCAAAACATCGCTGCCCTTTGCTGCCTCCATCGGGTCAGAGGTCATAACTAACTGAGTCCCGTGCTGAGGAGAAATGTGACGTAGACACCAGTATTTTACATGATTATTTTTACACACGTCCGTGGTTGCGTCTGTAACTTATGTATGAATCAAATAACCCAGTTTTTAGATAGAACCTTGCCTGTTTGGAGAGTCGTTGTGCCTCCTGAACCATGCTGCCTTCTGGCTCATAACCCTGAGAGTGACATACAGAATGAGGTTTTATTTTTTTAAACAAGTCATGTCTGTCCATTATGGCACCCATCTGCTTATTATGGCACTCATTGCACTCCTAACCATCCCTAGAAGGAGTGGTCTCCCACTCTGCGTTCCCTCTCAAGGTGGCTGGTAAAATTTGAACATTCACTAGCCATTTGGCAGGTGGACAAAAAAGTTAATTTTGCACTCTGACCATGAAAATATGATGGAATAAGAAAGTTTTAACTCAAAATGTTAAATGTATCCCCCCCCTACCATACCACAGCCCAAGGAAACACTTAGGATCCCGTAAAGATGAACAAACCTTGGGGGTGGCGATTCTAAGATGGACGCCCAGTTTGGCCGCGGTCATCATGAAGGAGTGGAGCACGTTGTTTCCATCTCCGATCCAGCTCACCGTCAGACCGTCCAGTTTCCCATAATGCTCCTGTAATTAAACTGTGGTAAGTGGCAGGAGAGGAGCTACCTCGCCGTGGCTCATTATACATGATCTGTATTTACTTTAAAATCTCTTTGGATAAAACTGTCTCCTAACTCACCAAATAAATGTGAGTGACTACCCAACCCAAAACTATGTTGCTTAATTGAGGTGTAGGCTAGTAATTTAATTAGCGTGAAGGAGGGCCAGCACCTGTAAGGTGAGGAAGTCAGCCAGAATCTGGATTGGGTGGTAGAGATCAGACAGGCCGTTAATGATGGGTATAGAAGCCTCTTTTTCCAGCTCCTCCAACGTAGAGTGGCTGTACACTCTGGCCAACACGATGTCACACAGCCCAGAGAGGACCCTGCAAGGACAGCCATGAAGTTAGGTTACCCCTCAGCTCCACCGGAGAAAACGAGTGTTGCGTCTAATGAGCGTTCCTTCAACATTTTTATGCTCTAAATAGGTAATTGCCGGTGACTTGTCTTGAGAATTTCAGTGCCCAGTCTGACTGCGTTGTTAAAAAAGACTTGAATTTTAAAATGTTTATTCGACTGGGAGACGAACAAGCTTCAATTCTCAATGGCGAATGCTAGTGTCGACTCACTTTCACTGAAAAATTATGACATTCTTTGATTGTTTTCAATGTACAAAGAATCAGTTTGCCTGTGGTTGCTGGCTTTATCTGACAAGCAGCCAAGAAAAACTAAACTATTCTTTTTATAGTGATCCATGAACCAAATATTTGAATTGAACTGCAACATTAAGCAGCAAATGTTTATTTGTACTTCATTGATTATCAAAATTCAATTTGATTAATTTTCTGTCGATCGACTAATCGATTCATCGACTAATCGTTGCAGCCCTACAGTTGACTTAACATAACCATGTAGATGGATAGATTCCTTATTGATGCAGAATGTGAATGGAGATACCTCGCCGTGTCTGTGTGGCTCTCATTCACACCCAGATGGATGTCTTGGGACGTGAGGAAACACGGGTGACCCCCCAGGAGCGCAAAACCTGTAAGGGAAGCCATACACCCATACTAGAACCACGCATTATTACTTTACTTGATGAACAAAAAGTCATTGGTGCTAATGAAACAAACAACTCAATATAACCACCTTTAGTGTTGAGTGTATGTGTTATATCAACACAGCAGTACGTAAAGAGAGAGTTTTTGTGATGTGCAACTGAAAGTGGCCTCTCAGCACTTCTATTGTATTGTGTATTAAGTTGAATACTGGGCCCCTGAACACAGCAGCCAGTGGGATTTCAGACAGATATACAGGGCAGCGTACATTTTAAGGGCATTCAATTCGTACTAATGAGATGATGCAATAGTGACATGTATTGGTAAATGAACACATGTATACATTGAGTAAAACACATGGCATTAGTATAGGGCCAACCTGTTTCAGTGGACACTCTGGTTCTGGTGCTCCTCTTCTCAAATATCATGGCAATGGATTTCCCTTGAAGAAGAGGAAGGTACTAAAATAGAAATATGACAGTTACCTTGATTTCCCAAAATTGCCATACAACACAACTAACGCACATTCATTGAATATAATGTGTGTATTTCCCAAAGACAGCATCTTATGTTTGCTACCTGTTTTTCATGTTTGATCCGGTGTTTTAAATCCCCCGACACCCACAGGAGACTCTTGATTTCATCTGAATTAAAATCTTTCAGTGAGAGCAAACTGCGCCCCATCAGACTCACTGGACCCAGGGGTGCTGCACCCACCATGCTGGAAGGAAGTAATCAAGTTATTCACTGCATAATATTTTACTGTTTTTTCCTTAAAGTAGTAAGTGTCTTCGTAAACAAAGTAAATCTGCTCGCCTCTGCCATTTAAAGCATTGTATTATCTCTTACCTAAGTCCCCTCGCGCGGATTGTTTGGACATGTTTCCAACTTTTGAAAATAGAAGTGCTTACAACGAAAACTTTAGACATCGCTAAACTCATCGAGTTGTTTGATAGTAACGATGGTAAAGTCTTTCACCAGAAGTGATTTCTGCACAACAGACTGCGTGTCACCCTAACCCCAACACACTGCATGTAACCTAACCCCAGCAGCAGTCTGCATGCCGCAGCATGCGGCCGCTGCGTCACTAACCACGCCCACGGGGCGTGTCTTTTAATAGATCTATCATATGACCTCATATCTTTAATTAAGGAAATAGACCAATAACGTAATTTTTTTAATCGGTATTGTATGTGGTGTATAGTGAAAACAGCAAGAGGACACATTTGTATATGTTTTAATGTTTTAGAGCATGAAGCATGATTAAAAGATGAACTCATCTTCCATCTCTGTTTATTTCATTGAAAGATGACACAGGGTATGGTAGGCCAATGTGTGTGGTTGAGTGGGGCTGCACACCTGTGGTCATGGCACACAGGATAAACCAGATCACCACACACACTCAGGGAGAGAGCGCTGTCATGACAGCATAGTCCATCTGCTCTGGCTTCTAACAGCTTGTCAACTCTCCAATAAACTGGTTTATACAACCTCTACATGTGTACCAGAGTGTGTCAGAGGAGCACAGCAAAGCCACTTACATGTAGGCCTACAATGTATGTACAGGCACAATTTTACGCCACATAGTAATGGATATTGATGGTCTGGACAGGCAATAAAATACAAAAAATCAACAATGTAACATTGGTATATTCATTTATTTATTTGAATTTGTTACTGTTGATGAAATATAGACATTGACTTTCAATGACTTTCCGTGTTAAGGTAGCCTCAGTTCGATTTAAACTCTAAAGCAATAATTGAGAAGTTAAAAGGCTGGCATAGGTCTTTGTGGGGTGTAGTCAGTCAGCAGAGAAACCATTAGACCCTGCAAGAGGAATACAAATAAATGATGAAAATGAAAAAGTTCAACTCCGTTACATTTCCTGACTACTATGGTTGAAAATCAAGTAACCCGTCACCATGATGGTCCACTTCCTATTCTCGGCCTCGGGGAAGACCAGTGAGCGGGGAGAGTAGAAAACTTCGTCGTCCACCTCCTCTTGTGTCCGAGGGAGACAGTGCAGGAAGGTCCAGTCTGGATTGGCCACACTTCCTGTCTGGTGTGGACACAACCACAACCAGATATTTCTGTCAGAAATCACTCATGTCATAGATGTAACCATTTATTGTATGACATGGTAATACACTTTCGTTTGGCGGTATGGTTCCACGCTTTTTGGGTGCTCCCCGCTGTTGGATTTAAAGCATGACATACAGATGTCAGATACAGCATAACAACATTTGACAACAGGGAGCACTATACAATATATCTCAACCCAGTGTGTAGACATACAATATAGAGCAGAACCAAAATAGGTGAAGGCTGGGGTGGTGGTGGGTGAAATCCAGCTCAGCACTTAACGTCGCAGAGTGTGTATGAGATGGAAGGTCTTAAATTGATTGCCAATCAGTGTACATGATTTGGTCGAGTTACCTGACAGCTGATAGGTGGTGCGTGACTAGAGTGTCTGGCCAGAATTAACTACGACCATATATCAGGACAGCTATAACCTTCGTCAGACAAATGGGATGAGGCCAAAGAAAATGTTGAATTGCCTCAGATTCCTCTGCTTTATATAACATTCTTCTAATTAGTATTCTGCGGTTACCTGTTTGGTAATTTGGTAGCCATGGAAATCTTTTAATCTTTTCCCCCGCTGTTGTTCTTGCTCCATGTTCACCCAGGTGTCGGCAACCAACACATCACTGCCACGAGCTGCTTCCATCGGGTCAGAGGTCAGAACTAACAGAGTCCCGTGCTGAATCCAGAATTGAGGGAGATAATAAAAAATATATATTATATGAATTTCTTGGGAAAAACAGCAACTAATGATTGTGTAGAAGAACCTCACCTCCTTGGCAAGTCTCTGTGCTTCTTCAATCATGCTGGCTTTCGGCTCATAACCCTGAGAGTAAAAGAATAAACAATTGACTTTGCTGTTGATGCTTGCTCTTGAAAACATATTAGAATTATATTTAGACAAAAAAATCTTATTATTCACAATATTATAATTATACAATAATTAAACATTCCAAAAAAACAAATGTATCCAAGAGTAAACATATAGTACGCAGGGGATTATCAGACAGCAACGGGCAAACCTTGGGTGTGGCGATCCTCATGTGGACTCCCAATTTAGCAGCGGCCATCATAAAGGAGTTGAGGATATTATTACCATCTCCAATCCAACACACCGTTAGTCCCTCTAGTTTCCCATAATGCTCCTGCAAAGAGGTGGTCAGCGCAGAACACAAAACAGCATCATATAAGTTGTGGACCATTTGAAGTAGGCCTACAAAATGGTCGTATGTAGTGTTCGTACGTTTTCTTGTACCTGTAAGGTGAGGAAGTCAGCCAAGATCTGGACAGGGTGGTAGATGTCAGATAAGCCATTAATGAATGGGATAGATGCATGTCTAACCAGCTCTTCCTGTCTGCGGTGATTGTACACTCTAGCCAGGATAATGTCACACAGTCCAGACAGGACCCTGAAGCCACAAGAGAAACGCCTGGTGTTAAATTTCTCCTATTCCAATCTTCTCCTGCAATGACCAAGGTTTCCCCAACGCCTTTTAAAAGGCAATGTTATCTTATCATTGTATCATTATTGTCCTCCTTAGCATCTAAGGCTTCACATGGTTTCTGTGCAAGAATTAAAGTTTTAATCAAGTAAATCACCTAGCTGTATCAGCGGGACTCTCTTTCTCACCCAAATGGATGTCTTTTGGTACAAGGAAGCAAGGGTGACCACCCAAGAGAGCAAAACCTGCAAAGAATAGACCACAGCTGGTTTTACTCGCAAAGCATCTACATTTAAGGACTTTATATTTCTAGAGAAATGTGAAAAAAGGTTTCAAAAATTGAATTAGGTAAGCTAAAATTAGATGTGCAGCATTTTTCATAAATATCTGATTTGTAGGTGTTTGAATGAAATAAAATAGTCATAGGACTTACAATGTAGCCTAATTTTAGTATTTTCTGAACCATAGGCTATGCCTCTGTAATGACAATTCGCTTTCAGCTAATTGGTTAATGTTTCATTAAGTAAATGCTCAACAAATCTATAATGTCTGCCTAATTAAACCATTCACTTAATTGTCAAAAATGTAGGCTACCTGCTTCAGTGGAAAGTCTGGTTCTGGTGCTCCTCTTCTCAAACAGCATCGCCATCGATTTGCCTTGAAGAAGAGGAAGGTACTGAAGTAAAGAAATAACCGTTAGGCCTATGTTTATTAGGCTATTTAATGAAGAAATATACATATAGGCCTACATATAGGCCTACCTGTTTTTCATGTTTAATACGGCGTTTTAAATCCGCTGAAACCCACAAGATGTTCTTGATTTCATCTGCATTGTAATCTCTTAAAGTGAGAAAACTTCGTCCCTTCAAACGGACTGGACCAGGTCCATTGCTGCGAGGTGAGACATTTTATAACATAATTGTATTTAATGCTTGGCTTCTGCTGTAGGCCTATTTATATTAAGATAGACCTATACATTACATTTTCAGAGTTATTTAAAATAACTTATCTCATTCCCCTGACACGACTGTTCATAAAATTTAAACGTTTTAAAAAAGAGCCATTCACTGAGGAAAGTGTTGAGGACATTTATCTACCGTGCTGCAGCGCACTCTGGCTGCCCAATGAAACACCTGTACAGGTACACACTGGTTGGATGTATTATAGAGGGCGACCTTGGGACGGCAGGGGGCGTATCTAGTGGGCAGGGGGCGTGTCTAGTTTGCAGGCGGCACTAGACACGCCCCCATGATTGATTCATGTATTCACTCGTTCTTCTGCGCAGCGCATATACCGTAATTGCATCTGTAGAAGCGCAACAACATTTGAACGGCTGCCGCCTGGAGCACTTCATTTCCACCCGCCCCCTCTGACGTTTCATTCACTCACCTGACGTTTCATTCACTGACCTGTGTGGCCTTGTGGCGGGTATGAAGGGGTGAGCAGCTGGGCTATGATGACAGGAGAGACCGAGGCTGACATACCAGGTGAGAGCATTTCCCTCTGAACATTTACTCATTCAGCAGCTTATTGTGAGGCTGGTCGGTGTGTTGAAGCTGCTGCTATTTCTGTCTGCTGCTGAGACTTAAGGCTGGAGGTCTGACAGGTTGGGCTGGGATTTAGTTCAAGGGACACTTTGTACGCCGTTTCACCGTTAGGTAATTTCAAGTTCAATAAGTGAGGAACATGTCGTTGATGTCAAATTGCCCATGTGTCAACCTCTAACCCACCGTCCCCCTCAGAAAAAGGAGCCATCTTCACATTTGGAAAGAGTAATGTTCAAAGTCAATTCTGGTTGAAAAACGACCATGCAGTGAAAATAGCTTGTGGGGATGACCACACTGCTGTAATCACAGGTAGGCTCCCTGTCTGGACCGTAATACCAACTTGTCTATTTGGTGGTGATTCCTCTCCCAATATATCATTTATTATATGATTTCATTATGCCTATATAATCTTACCAAACTTAACTTTTAAATAAGATATATTCCCCTCTGGCTTTGGTGACAAAGAAACTCACCCCTAAATAATGTTTCAAGTTTTGAGTAATAAAGTAAGATAATAAATAATATACTGTAACTGTTCTTAAGTCAGCCTGTATGCCTTACAGGTAAAGGAAGATTGTTAATGTTCGGTAGTAATAGCTGGGGCCAACTTGGACTGGGGCAGCAGACATCCGCCATCAAACCCACCTTTGTTATAGGTCTGTACAAACTTGAAGCAGGTCAGCAATTGTTTTATTTGTAGATGTAGTTTGGTGTGAGTACTGTATATGTTTTGACATATACTTCTGTTTGTAGCTTTCAAGCCGGAGAGGGTGAAGCTTGTAGCGTGTGGAAGAGATCACACCATCGTCTGTACCTGTAAGATAAAGTTCCCATATTATTGTTTACTCTTCTTTATAGTGCAGGAATACTATCAACATTTTCAGTTTTATTTTGTTGGGGTTTGGTTGTGGAGAATAGGTGAATAAAGTTTGTGATTTGAATCATATGCAGATTTGTAACGTAACATGGCAGTTAACTAAATTACTTAGACATGTCAGTATTTAAATTTGCATTTAGATATTTATCCAAATGACTTCCAAGCATGAGATAGTCAAAGCCATCATACATCAACATTGAGTACAGAATAGACATAGGAATCAGAAACCAGGGTAATTATTATCCCTTGTACAATAATCAAGTGCTTGCATTAATTTGCTACATCACAACAAAAGTATACAACAATAGTCTACATCACTGAAATATTTAGAATCAATTACAGCAACCACTTTGAGATGGAAAACATCCCTATGACTTTCGTTGCTATGCCTGTATTATAACGTAAATTGTTGCAAGCGTACACGTCGGTTTTGGTGAAGAGAATGGTAGGTGTCATAATACATGCCTGTCTGTTTGCAGGGCGAGGGAGTGTGTATGTCACGGGACGCAACATGGAGGGCCAGCTCGGTCTCGGACACTGTAACGACACCAGACTCTTTCAGCAGATGCCGCCTTTCTGTCATCATGCACCGCTCAAAATGCTTTCTGCAGGATGCAACACGTCAGCCGCCTTGACAGGTCAGAAAAGGGGGGAACAATTTTTCATCGCACCGGTAGATCACCGGTCAGCTGTATTTCCCCCCCCAAAAAAAACCAGTGTGTCAGCACTAAGACTATAGCCTTACTCAGCCCAGCATTTCATCATCGGTTGCGTGTTGTACCTGGCAGAGGACGGACGGGTGTTTGTGTGGGGGGACAACTCGGTGGGCCAGATCGGGCTGGGAGAGGAGAGCTTCGCCCTGGAGCCCAGGGAGCTGAATGTGGGCCAACTGGTGACATGGGTGTCATGTGGTAACTACCACTCTGCCTTGGTCACAGGTAATTCACACACGCACACGCAAACAGACAGATAAATGCAGCATGCGCATGCAAGTTTGATTTTCTTTCAGCTGTTTTCCATTTTAATTTGACTGAAGAATAAACTAAACAAACCTTTTGGATGACATGAATACATGGTTTTTCCCTGTGTTTTCCCGGTGTGGTTTGTTGCGTCAGTCAGCGGAGATCTGTACACGTTTGGTGAGAGTGGCAACGGACGACTGGGTCTCTACCCGGAGCAACTGACCAATCACAGAGAGCTGCAGCGGGTGCAGGCCATTCCAGAGCAGGTCATTCAAGTGTCCTGTGGAGGAGAACACACTGTGGTCCTCGCTGGTATAATACAGGATGATGGTTGCTACACAGCTTGATTTTTAAAATAACAGGGAGTGCTTTCTGTATGTAGGGGTGTCGATACAGATTGACGCAATGCAGTAACATTATCTTTAATGTCCTCTCTATAATCAAACAAACAAATGACACTTCTCTGGAAACGATAGCAGTAGTTACATAGTAAATAATCTTGACATCTTCTTTCTCATTTCTCCCCTATGATCTTCTATTCTATTTTATTCAGAGGAGGAAGTGTACACATTTGGCCGAGGTCAGCACGGCCAGCTGGGCCAGGGAACCTTTCTGTTTGAGGCAGATTTTCCCAAACCGCTGCCACTCTTCCACAAAGGCAGCGTCCGCCACATCACATGTGGAGAGGGCCACACCGCTTTAATCACCGGTAAGCTATCTCATTTGACCTGTCATATAATATACATAATATCCGGTCTGTTTGTTGTTGTGTCTAATCAAGTCTCGCCAAGGTGAAATCTCGCTCTGAACTCGCCTTGGCGAGACTTGGTTAGACACAAAAACAAACAGACCGGATCAAGCGAAAGATAAATACAAATGTTAATGCCCTATAGGCTTGCTGCCCATTTCACGGCAGATGGTTGTAGCACTCTCCTTCAATACTGGACCAATTGCAAAAATTGTTGTCCACATTAGTCCCCTAAATGACGGGATAATAGGGTCCAGGCGGAAAAATTATCCTAAAGTTATCCTTTAATGAGCTGCCAGTGGTATTCACTGTACTTTTATGAAGTGTACATAATATAGCCTATGTACCTTTCAGCAATGCATGATTTGTGTGTACCTTTTTTATTTGTAAAAGGTACATGATTGTACCTTTGAGCCTACATTTGTGAAATTTGTACCCTTTTTAAAGAACAAAAATGTACCTTCACTGTACCTTTTATTACTGAGTGTATACCGTGGATATTGGCACGGCTGTGACAGTGGCAGGCACAATGCGCAGTGGTGGAAATACTCTGCTCTTATCAAACCTATAAGAATATATTCATATTATTTTCTGTGTGAATTTTATGAATATGTTTTGAATAATCGTCTTTTTTTTTTTTTTTTTTGCGCATGTATTGCAAATTTCTCCACGCTTTAGAGCCAAATGAATAGCTATTTGCATGCTAAACCCCCCTTTGATGGGTATGTCGCAAACTTACCGCTGGCCTCACAAATTCAGACCTTTGAATAAATCGGTAAGACTGACAGGAAGTCTTCAATACTCCCGTCGTGCTGCTGCTGGGGGGGCAGGACTCTGGAAGCGCCCCTCACGTGTTTGCACCTAGTCCTGAATCCCCTCCATTCATTTCGGTGGTGGTGGGGGGGGGGCAGAGCGTCTGCACACCTTGCGGACCTCAAAGGCTCAATCATCAAGCCTCAAAGAGGTCCTGCTAGACTTGAGCAGCCCCCCCAGCAGGACCACCCCATGTTCCGCCCGGTTCCGCTCCACTTGTTGCCTTCCTTTCACAGACAACGGGCAGCTGTACACGTTCGGCAACGGTCGCCATGGGAGACTGGGTCTGGAGGAGGAAGACTTCATCAACCAGTTCCGCCCCACGCGCTGCACGCGCCTCCGGAAATTCAGTGTTCACCAAGTGAGTGGTGCGCACGTGCTGCCATGTCAGTTAACGTTAATGACGCAATGAGCTAGGTTAGGGATTGGGTGAGAGAGAAAAGGAAGTACATGTGTGTGTGTGTGTGTGTGTGTGTGTGTGTTGGACATGTAACCAGGTGACCTGTGGTGGTGCTCACATGCTGGTACTTGCGACCACGAGACCTCCAGATAATGAGGTAGAGGAGATGGCCAAGGATGCCAGCGATGGTCGCCTGGAGGAGCTGAGCTACAGTGACCTTCCCGTCTCCTCAGGCTCGGCTCGGTCTCGACGCAGAAACAGGGTAATCAGAACCCAGTCCATATACCATAGTCCTCCACCGCCTACACATCTCAATCACTCACGACTGTTGTAAAACTATGTTGATCTCAGCCCATCACATGTATTATCTATGGGCCTCGTAAAGCGTGATATAAGGGAGTGTAGTGGTTATTTATATTCAGCAGGGGGCAGTGTTTGTTCATAATGATGGACTTTTGATTGGGTTGAGTTGCTAAACAACCTCCTGTGGGAGCTAAACATCTTATTATTATTCATCCATGGCCAAATGGCTGTGACGCCATATTTACCTAAGGTGATGGTTTTTCAAGTACCGTGTGTGTGTGTGTGTGTGTGTGTGTGTGCTTCCTTTTGATATAGGAGATTTCAGTGGAGCAGTTTGGAGAGATGTATCGCAACCTCCCTCCTCTAAGATCAGACTTTCTTGACACCACATTGCCCGTGTCTAGAAATGTACCAAAGCCTAAAACAACGGCAAAGGATATTTTTACCACCCCTTCAATGTCCCCAAAGCCTTTATCAAAAAGTATCCCAAAGAGTCCATGCCCTGCCCCTAGATCCATATCTCACTCCTCACAGAGTCCACTGCTGTCGCTTAAACACAAAAGCCCACCTCCCTCCAGGGGGTCCTGTTTTATATCTAGCAGTGAGGGCTCCTCTGCTGCTGTTTCTGGAATGAAAAACCAGCAGGCATGTCTGCCCTCCGCATCCCCCAGGTCCACACCAATACACCACCTATCTCCAAAGATGGCCACCAAGAAGCCACGGTACCTTAGAGTAAGACAATCCAAGACCAACGTTCCTCTCAAGCAAAGTCCGCCGCACACCCCAGCCAAGATCTCGCTCTGCCACAAAGAATCACCCACAGACAATATCAACAACTGCCGAATGGAGGAAGAAATGCGTTGCGTCCGGGAACTTCCTTCCTCTCCTCTAATGGGTACTAGGAACTACAATTTCATCAGCCTGCTGAATCCACTTTGTATATAGGGCTTGTACATCGCAATGACCGCCTCCGTTTTGGTGCGTAGGAACATTGGAATATTAGTTATTATATTGGTAGTAATTATTTGTCATTATGGGGAGACATGTTTGAAACTGCTACAGCATTTCTCATGCGAGACGTGGCAAAACAAAGTTTTCATTAGCCTAGGTTATGGTGTATTTACATTGATTTAGGATTTACAGTACTGCTAACTATTGAGCATATTGCCAACAAATAATCCCATGATGCATGCTGATGTACAAGCCCTGTAGCGCCTATGTGAACCCAAGCTTTAGTGTATGAGCTCGTAATTGAAAAGCACTTTCCTTGTGCTATGTGTGTCTTCTGTGTTGTGTCTTTTCAGAAGGTGAATGCGCACGGAAAACCATGGTCCTCAGAGATATGGATGAGAATATTTTAGAGAGAGCAGTTGAGTCTAACACTATAGATATGGTAAGTAACTGAACAAATGATTGATTTCCTGTATATAGGGACATACTGTATACAGTATAAGGTTATGTAAGGCACTGTGATTGGTGTTCACTTTCATCTGTTTTGGTTTAAAATGTGCACTCCAGGGCAGGAAGCAGCAGCAGTGGTACGTGGTGGTCGACTAAGTTTTCCAAGAAATAGGCATAACTCAGCATGTTTTGTGTGTGTGTGTGTGTGTGTGTGTGTGTGTAGTTGTGTACGTATGTGTGTGTGCAAGCATTTTCCACTTGGATAAACATTGAAGTTACATTTTAATTAATTCCTTCAGTTTTCTATCTGTGTCACATTGTTTGACTTCTCCAAGAATAGTTAATTAAACCCCCTCCGAAATGCTGGGAGATTAGGAAATATCTTGCCAATAAACTGTGAACACACGCACACACACACACACACACACACACACACACACACACACACACACACACACACATTTAACACGTGTGGTGCCTTTTGAAAGTTGGCGGGCACTCATTATTTCCATCGCTTCTGATGACACACTGAATAACTGTTCAACATGGTTAGTGTAGTGTAACACCAGCGTGTCACACTGCCGTGGGAAAGACGTCACTACTGGGGAGCAGACTTGTGTCTGGGTGGATGTGTACAGGAATTAACGAGTGAGTAATGGATAGTAGCTCCACTTCTAGATTCAAACGAATGAGGGATGCATTAACAGGGCTAACTTTAAAATGTATTGATATGCTTGTATATGAAGCACAAAGCATGGCGGTGGCGATGGCTAGATAGGGCTGCGTTACTGCCACACCTCACTGCCCCTTAAATGAGGTGTGTGTATATATAATGCTTGTTATTTTAGTCCAGATGGTGTAACAAGGACGCATGCTCTTCTGTCATCACCATGGTTTTTTTTTTCATCCTCCCACTAACTTCTGCTCATTAGCCGGCAAAGATATAATAGTTGTGAGCAGACTGCGCATACAAAAATAGAAACATATGCATATGTCTCTATTGAGTCTGTTTTTTTCTTTTTCCTGTTGTTAGTGAAAACTCATCAGTGGATTTGAAAAGGACAGGAAACACATCATTTGAGGAATGGTGTATTCCTGTCCATTTGGTCCACAACGTCCAGCAATTTAGCATTTTATTCTATCTTTCGAAGTCGTTGTTTGCCTCTTTGTTTTCATACAATGTATTTTTTTTTGCCATTCCTTTTTCAGGAGAAGCCGAAGGGGCGATTTCAGAGGGGAGCTTTGAAAGCAGTAGCAGAGACTGCGGAACAAGCTCAAACCAAGAGGAGGCAACCGACCTCCTGCAAGGCCTTACCCACTGAGCTCCTGCGGTCGACCAGTTCAAGTTCCCTAAAGAGGAATGCCTCATCCCCCAAGAACCGCAAGCAGGTGGTCTCTGAGAGCAAGCAGACCCTTATCAGACACGTTGCACCTGCAGACAACAAAACTAAAACCCAAGTATCAGAATTTACCTCAAGAAGAGTAAAAGAAGTTGACAAAGGAGCAGATTTGAAAAATAAGTTGACACAGAAGGAGCGAGAAGCGATAGAAGTAAATGAAAGTGCGGAGGAAAATGTCACTTCTGATGGTCACATTAATCGAGAGTATACCAGTGAAATCCTGGATGAAGCTCTACAAGAGATAGCAAGCTTGCCAAAACAGGAGAAACCACAAACGTCTCTGGGCGATGTTAAAAGTCAACCTGTTGATAAACTGTCCACCGATGTTAAGGTCAAATGCAAATTGGCAGATGGGAACAGCCCAACTCTCAAATCTCAAAGGCCAAGGTCTGGTAAAAATGTTAACAGAAATGATTTAGACGGCGATAATACAATCAGGGAATCTTCCCCGAATAGACTTAAAAAAAAGACACAAATGGTCAAATCAATTCCAGTCAAACAGCCGAGGCTCTCCCCTACAACACCTGTCAAATTTCAAAGCAAACCCGTGGATTTAAGACCTTCCCCAATGGACCCCTGCACACCTGTTAAAGTAGGAAGCAAAAAAGTTCCAAGTGGGAATTCAACCCCTGCGAAGGTCAAAGGTAAGCCTCATGGCGATTATTCAAGGGGGTCTCCACTGAGGGCAGAAAGCAAACCTACTGAAGACTCTAACCGACTTTCAACTCATCAGAATAAACCAACGGAAGTTATCCGTGAACGCACCGGCTCACAAGGCACTAAGGGAGCAGAGGTTACTGGGAGCAGAAACTCCCCTCAGCAGCCCAAACCCAAGGGGAAGGATCGCCTGCTAGTTTCCGAGAACGATGGACCTGATGTTTCAAAGCAGGATATGGGGGAAGGTACTCAACCGAGTTGGGGGCAAATAATGAACGATGCAGCCTATCTCCTTCCAGCAGCGGGCATGGCAGGTGTGGCAGCGGGCCTCGTGGTGGAAGCTGTGAGCAGTGTGAGAGGTTTCCAGTCTGACAGCGACACCGCCACCTCTACGCCATCCAGTAGTAGGCCCATTCGAGCGGAGCGCTTCATAAAGCAAAGGGCCATCGTTAACTCGTCCCTTTCTTCCACACTTTCATTTTCGAGATCTGAACCAAATCCAACCGAGGAACTGGAAGGCGAACGCAAGGGAATCTCAAAACAGGAAAAGGCAGAAGAGGAGAGTGTTCGGAAAGGTACATTAGCTGATGGGCCAAGCGGTCTTTCAGGTGCAGAGGAGGAGCCCAGGAGCAGCAATGACCCCATTTCACAGGTGGACCGTCGTGGTGTTTCCCAGGCGGAAGAGGGGCGCAGCCACTGTGAGACGGAGGGTTCCCAAGAAGAACTCAAAGAAGAGGAGGCTACAGATGAAGAGGCTAGAAGAGAAGAGACAGAGAACATAGGGGAAGACCATGAAAGTGTCACAGAGAGGGAGGAGGAGGAGGGTTCAAGGAAAGAAGCAGAGAGTGACCGCAGCACTGAGGAAGACGATGACGAAGATGACGATGATGAAGATGCGAAAAGCGAGGCGAGCGATGAGGCGGGTGAGAGGAGTGACTCGGGGGGCAGTGTTGACAGCGAAGAAGAGGATGGTGAGACAAGTGAGGTGGAACAAAGCCAGGAAGACGATCAGAACAGTGCCGACATCAGCGCCGAAGAGAAGGAGGAGGGAGAGGAGGAGGGAGAACAACAAAGTACAAGAAGCAGCTCGGAGCAGGGTAGCCTGGGGGAGGAAGAGGAGCAGGAGGAGGAAGGGGAGAGTGGATCAGAGTTGAGTCGTGAGGTCGAGGGTGAAGAGGAAAGTAGTGGGAACGCAGAACGGGAAACTGAAAGTGACTCGGGGAGCAAAGCAGAAAGCAAGAGTAAAAACTCAGGGGAGGAAGAGGACAGTGGAGGACGTGATGAAACTGATCAGAGTAGAGATTCCACTGAAGAGAAAGGTCAGGGGTCAGTGGAAAAGGATGACACGGGGGAAGAAGAGGACCAGGATGATGATGATGATGATGATGATGATGATGATGATGATGATGATGATGAGAAAAGTGAAGTCAGAGCAGAGGATGATTCAAATGAGCACGAGGGAGATGACTCGAGTGATGCTGAGGAGAAGGGAGATGACGACGACGATGAAGAGGAGGAGGCAGATACTGATGAGGGAGAGGAGAATGAAGAAGGGAATGGAGAGACCTCATACGAGGAAGATGAAGACGAGGGTGAAGGGGAGGAAGGAGAGAAAAAGCACCAAGAAAAGGAGGACGAGGGAGATGAAAGTGGAGATGAGGGGAATGAAGAAGAGGGAGAAGATGAAAAGGAGAAAGATGAGGAAGAAGAAAGTGGTGAGGATGAGGAAGAGGCAGGTGGAACAGAGGGTGGAAAGGAGGAGGAGGAAGAGCAGGAAGAAGAGAGTGGGGGTGATGAAGAGGAGGGTGGAGTTGAGGAAGATGAGGGAAAAGAGGGGGGAGATGAAGAGGAGGGACAAGAGGTTGGAGAGGAGGAGGAGGAGGATGAAGAGAGTGGTGAGGAAGAGGAGGGAAACGAGGGGGAAGAGGAGGAGGAGGAGAACGAAGAGAGTGGTGAGGAAGAGGGTGGAGATGTGGGAAAACAGGGTGAAGAGGAGGGAGAAGAGGGTGGGGAGGAGGAGGAGGAGGATGCAGATCAGGAGGAAGAGGGTGGGGAGGAGGAGGAGGAGGAGGAGGCAGATCAGGAGGAAGAGGGTGGAGATGAGGAAGAGGATGGAGAGAAGAAAAAAGTTAATGCAGACCAGATGGAGAGGGCAGAGAGAGGAGGGAAAACCGGACCAGATGGCCAGGATGAGGAGGAAGACACTGGGAGAGATATAGTTGAGGGAGGGTATCTTGATCCAGAAGACACAAATGAGTCCAACGCAGATGGGGTTAAGAGTGAGAAGCAGAGCGATGGAGATGATGATGATGAGTTGGGTGCAAATGGAGCCGAGGAAGATGCATCCAAGGCAGAGGAGGAAAAGAGCCGAGATGAAGAACAGGAATCGGAGAATGAGGAAAGTGAGCAGAAGAAATATGTCACAAAGGAAAAGCAAACAGATACACTCTCTGAAGAGGAGGAGGAGGAGGAGGAGGAGGAGGAGGAGGAGGAGGAGGAGGAGGAGGAGGAGGAGGAGGAGGAGGAGGAGGAGGAGGAGGAGGAGGAAAAAGAAGAGATGGGGGTAAAGGCCAAAACAATTGAGAAAGGGTTGGAGGAGGAGGAGGAGGAGGAGGAGGAGGAGGAGGAGGAGGAGGAGGAGGAGGAGGAGGAGGAGGAGGAGGAGGACAAACAACAGAGTAAGGTAGATGCTAAAGCCAAAGAGACATGGGTGGAGGAGGAGCAGGAGGAGGAGGAGGAGGAGGAAGAAGAGGAGGGGGAGGAAGCTGAGGACAAGAGTGAAGAGGAACACGGTGATGAGGTTAAAACGAATCAGAAACACGCACAGAAATCGCCTATTCCCGCGGTGAGAAAAGGGAAGCGACCGACAGAAGTCCCAACGCCAGCTGCTAGGGCCCGCCAGAGGACTACAGGGGGGGGACAGTATGAGGGCTCCCAGGGACACCATGAGCAGTTCTGGGACAATGTTTTGCCTCAGTACTTGGACCTGCAGTGAAACTGATACTCCTTGTCCTCAGTGCTGTATTAGCATTTGGATCACATCTCTGCTTGCATTGGACCATTTCCTCCAAGTTTGACAGATCATTTAGTATAGCGTCTTCTTTGTTGCCAGTTTGACTGAACTGTTCAGGCTTGAAAGTGACTGTGGAGCTTTGAGTGTCCTACTGGTTGGATTTATGGAGTAATACGTGTTGATTATAGAGTGAGCAACATGAGTCCTGCCTATATTTTCGCATAAATGATTAGGCCTATACTGTAAATTGGAGTTTGTTCGTCTGTTCGATCTATTGCATCCATTTTATTGTACATAGAAAAGTATTTATGTATTGATAAAACATTTCTGCATATGCGCTCATAAAATGTGCTTGTTACTTTGAGTGTGTGTGCCTTATCTTGAGAGAGAGAGAGAGAGATCCCACATCATCTCGAGCTTGCTATCCCAGGTGCACACAGCAGGTAGCTCAAAGTGGGACATTGATAACTATCATTTGTCTAAGCCTTTTGTTTGATCTTTAAGAGGCTGCCGCAGCCGCAAGTACTTACTTGAGCTCCATAGCCGTTAACATGTGGGCCTAGAGGCATCTCTTTCCTGTTTCCTGCGCACTTGAGCAGCATCTTCATGTGGCAACTCGTTCCCATAGCAGAGTGCAATCCATGCGTTTTGGAAAATCTGACAGTAGGCCTATAATACACCCTAACCCTTACCCTACATACACCCTAATCCTATCATACACCCTAACCCTATCATACACCCTAACCCTATCATACACCCTAACCCTTACCCTACATACACCCTAACCCTATCATACACCCTAACCCTTACCCTACATACACCCTAACCCTATCATACACCCTAACCCTATCATAAACCCCTAACCCTATCATACACCCTTACCCTACATACACCCTAACCCTACATACACCCTTACCCTACCATACACCCTAACCCTATCATACACCCTAACCCTACCATACACCCTAACCCTATAATACACCCTAACCCTATCATGCACCCTAACCCTTACCCTACCATACACCCTAACCCTATAATACACCCTAACGATCATACACCCTACCCCTATCATACACCCTTACCCTACCATACACCCTAACCCTCCCATACACTCTAACCATATCATACACCCCTAACCCTATAATACACCCTTACCCTACCATACACCCTAACCCTACCATACACCCTAACCCTACCATACACCCCTAACCCTACCATACACCCTATACCCTAACCCTACCATACACCCTAACCCTATCATACACCCCTAACCCTATAAGACACCCCTAACCCTACCATACACCCTAACCCTTACTCTACATACACCCTAACCCTATCATACACCCTAACCCTATCATACACCCCTAACCCTAAGACACCCCTAACCCTACCATACACCCTTACCCTTACTCTACATACACCCTAGCCCTATCATAGACCCTAACCCTACCATACACCCTAACCCTATCATAGACCCTAACCCTACCATACACCCTAACTCTATCATACACCCCTAACCCTACCATACGCCCTAACTCTACCATACACCCTAACTCTACCATACACCCTAACTCTACCATACACCCTAACCCAATACACCCTAACCCTATAATACACCCTAACTATCATACACGCTAACTCTACCATACACCCTAATCCTATAATACACCCTAACCCTATCATACACCCTAACCCTGTCATACACCCTAACTCTTACCATACCATACACCCTAACCCTACCATACACCCTAACCCTATCATACACCCTATACCCTTGCAGCTCCTCTTGTAGGCTACTGCCCCGCGCACACCACCGGCTCCCCATATCCCATATAAAGGGCTGTGTTTCGGCTGCAGGAGGCGGACCCCCGGTGCCGTGCACACCGCCGGGTCCACATATGAAGGCTTGTGTTTCTGCTGCAGGAGGCGGACCTTTGGGGAGCAGGAATGCGCTGCAGAAGTTTTCCTGGAGGTTTACTTCAACATGCAGAAGAAGAGCCTCCTGCGCCTGGATATGGACCTGGTCTGTCTGCTGCTGTTGGTCCAGCTGTGCCTCGGATATGAAGGTAAAAGAAAAACGTCCCCGTTGTGCTCATGTGTCGACTAACTTATAGGATCGTAATGTATGCGGGATACTCAAAATAACGGATGCATGCACAATTGATTAACACACGTACGGGCTGTTACTTTATTAACCCTTTTAGCAACGTAGGTGTCGATGTGTGGGGATTGCAACGCGTGTAAATGTGTCTTACTTCCCCCCGTTTGACCACATTAGTGTTTACGTGGAGGGGGGAGGACAGAGGGGGGAGGACAGAGTGGGGGACGTTTCTCTCTCTTCAACCTTATGAATTAAAAGCTGCAGACTCGCCTTTTTGCACACACTAGTTGTTCAAAGTGGCAGCCTACAAAAACTGCTGAACTTTTTATTCATCCATCCAAAGTTTCTCTCTCATTAATAATAATAATAATAATAATAATAACAATAATAATAATAATAATAATAACAATAATAATAATTTCAATAGGCCTATGACCCACAGAGCCAACAACGTGTGAAAGATAGTCAAAGTGAATGACTGTGGTTGACTCAAACGAATAGGATATTTAGCTTTTCATAAAAGAAAACATGAATAAAATAACAAGACATGAATCGGTTCACATCAGTGTGTCCACATATAGCCTCAGAGAGACTAATGACGTCAGAGCTCAGGTGGGGGAGAGGACTTCAGCTTAACTGAACAAGTATGAATAGCTCTGTGTGTGTGTGTGTGTGTGTGTGTGTGTGTGTGTGTGTGTGTGTGTGTGTGTGTGTGTGTGTGTGTGTGTGTGTTTACCCTGTCAGTGTAAATCTATACAACTGACTGACCGTGTTCTGTCTTGATCATGAAGTGGATTCACACACACACACACACACACACACACACACACACACACACACACACACACACACACACACACACACACACACACAAACACACTACAGGGTCTCTCAGGTGCATGTGTGCACATGTGCATATTTGTTTTATATTTATGGGAAATGCTTGTATTTGTGGGTTGGCCTACTGTCAGTTGTCCTGAGATAGGAATGGTGATGCATGGGAATGGGTTTTGTTGGCTCTGTATGAAGGGCGTCGGTGGGCTTTTGATGAGCTTGTGAGAAGAGAATTGGCTGGGCTACTTTTCAAAGAGAAAACTCTTCCAGGTGTCTCTCCTCTGTATACACTGCTATAGCCTAGTGAAGTCTGAAAGGTGTTGTGTTTTAGTCATGTGACTGAGATAGTCCCCTATGTGTTATTTAATATACTGAAAGCACTTTTATACAGTATATCTATATTGTAATGTTATATAAATTTAGATATAACTATAGATATAGATATGTAGAGATGAATATATAATGAATGGATAGAATGGATGGATGGATGGACGGACATCGAAACAGAAAGAGATACTTAGTGAAAGTGAAAAGCTAAATTCGGCCCTATAGAGGCTAACAACGGAGCTATAATATGTATGGCTGTTAACAAATAAGGTATAATCTTTAAGCTTTTCCCAAAAATGATTTTGCAAGCCCTGTAATTATGGGAGGGAGAGAGACGAAAGAGAGAGAGAAGAAAGAGGACGTTGTGCTGTGGAAAGAGCCAAAGTCTACCCTGGATAGACAAGGGTTCAACCCAAAAATAGAAACTATTGCCAGGTCACATTTCTTTACACAAACCTGTTGTGAAAATAAATGTTCACGAGTTACATAGAAAACGTAGCCCTGCATTGGCACATATATTATGGACGCCCCTAACAGAGAAAAACAAACAGGTATTGACATGGCTTCTCTCTGTGTCAGGGCGTGTGCGAGGATGAACGCTTAGCGCGGGAGATCAAAGGCGTCGTTCCTCATTAGCCTCCTGGCCCAACCTTGATGGAGCACATCATCGCTGCATAGCCATTCATTACGTGCTGCCGTGGTTCTTGATGTTTTTTGGTAAATACACATCATTCACTGTCGCCACACTGTGTGGCACCCCGCCGGGGTGATACGCCGCAGTCAGTATGTATGAGAACCCTCATTACACACACACCACACACACACACACACACACACACACTGGCTACCACAGTGGAGAGGTGAGGAATGATACAATTGAATTAGAGACCAGGGTGTTAAAGAAATAAAAAGGGATGGTCACTTTAAGAGAGGGACATTATGGAAGAGCAGGAAGTGACGTGTAAATGCAGGGAGACGGAGGGCAGAAGTGAAGCAAGGTGGAGGCCAAAAGGATGCGAATAGGAAGAGAGAATATATAGCGAAAGTATTAGAAAGTATTGGAAAGTATTAGACAAGTTTGTGGAAACACATGGGGAGTTTATGGTTTGTCGTCATTGAAGATACCAGAATAAATCCTTTTTCCTTTACGTCAGGGAGTTTTGTATTTAAGGGAAAACGGTTATAACGTTACAAGGGGATGATTAGGCGGCCATGTTGGCACAACAGTCAGAACCATGCACATCACGACAAGAACCATAAACATTGCTTTCTGGAAATAACACAGTGAGATGTATGCCATATACCCAACTGTTCCCAATGCACTTCAAATTTCAGCTAAAGCGATAATAGATGTAATACTGTACATGGCGCCATCAGGAAATTGGTGTGTGATTGGGTCCAAGGGAGGGAGAATCTAGAGGTGTGTTCTGGAAAGGGAGGGAGGAGTGTTGTTGTCGCAGAGGAATTACAGACCATTAGACCCACTGCACCAGCACTGCTTGTAGCTGCTGCTCTGATGGAGGTGGAATCAGACAATTTCCCAGAGAGCCTGCACCCTTCTCTGGGGAAATATGTTGCTCTAACAATTCTGGGCTTGTCCTGTATACACAGGTGGCTCCGGGTGGGGAAATACATTGATGTGTGTGTGTGTGTGTGTGTGTGTGTGTATATGGTTTATAGAAGGAGATGAGGTGGATTCCAGGGGTTTGCTGGTGTGGGTACACAAAATGCAGTTTTTTGTTGGGATGGGGGATACAATCGATTCATAATTGGATTCTTTGCTTCCACAATACCCTATAGCCTATTGTCAATTTGCATCAAGTTTGTTCTGTTCTGTTCGGCCACATTCATTTAAAAGAATTATCTGGAGCTGCAGAACCCGAACCCCAACGTTAAACCGCACAAAATATAAAAACGCACCAAAAAAATCATAATATCTGATCGCAATATTTACAGAATCGCAATATTTACAAAATCAGAACACAACTTGTATCGGCACTCAAAAATCGTGAGGTCCCTGCCAATTCTCATCCCTAGTTTTTTGGTTGTAGTTGAGCTAGATTGTGGAAAGCATCAGTGCAGTGTTGTGTAAGACTTACAGATGTAGTGCATGCAGTGCTCAGCAGTAAGTATTGTGTTGTGGTGTTGTTTGCCGCTAACTTTTCTGGTCTTCGGGTTCAGTCATTACAGCCTATCTGTGGAGTGGGAAATGTCTGCGAGTTTGTGAAAACCACTCAACGCTCTCTGACACATTTAGCTGTGGGCAAGGTTTAATATTTTCTCATTTTTTTCCCTCTCCCAATCATACATACACACACACACAGCAGTGATTTATTGTCTATACTTTTTAGTGCCCTTTTGTTTTCTTAAAATGCATTTGATGACCTGCTAAACCTTTCCTGTTACACAGCTGAATCTGACTCACATATATCACTCGGCTTCCCAGGAGAAACTGTGTGTGGGTGTGTATGTGTGTTTGTGTGTTTGTGTGTGTGTGTGTGTGTGTGTGTGTGTGTGTGTGTGTGTGTGTGTGTGTATACACGTGCGTGTGCATGCGGGTGCGCCTGGGGTGAAAGTCTGCGTGTGTGCAAGCCTATGTGCTTGTGTATGTGTTTGTGTCTGAATATCTGTGTGTGTTTGTGTATGCATGCTTTCCTGGGTGAAAGTGTAAGTATGCGTGTGTGAAAGTCTGTGTGTGTGTGTGTCTGGGTGAAAACAGGCATGTGTGCAAGCTTATGTTCTTGCATGTGTGTGTGTGTGAGCTTGTAGATGGCTAACGGTGCCTGCTGTCTCGTTGAGTTGTATTTGTTTGACAGGAGCAGTACGCTCTCTCTCTCTCTCTCTCTCTCTCTCTCTCTCTCTCTGCTCGGAGGAATAACTGTAGCTTCAGTGTCGGGTTCATCCACTAACATACAGCCGATACACGGCTGCTGGGTATGCCGGCAGCCAGCGGCAGGGTAGAGCACTCATGTGTCCATCAGGGATGCTGAACAGAGGGCGCATTCACACCAAGGTTCACTAACATCTTGGGGTCAAGCCCAGGCCCGGCGCCACGAGGGGTCTTAAGGAGGCTTAGCCCCCCTCAGTTGTATTTTTTCCCCCTCGGTTTAAGCTTTATGTATCTATAGAAAATATAAATATACAAAATATTTTGTGCTCTGCTAGTGCTATGTCCTTATGTGACTGCTCGGATGAATAAATGTATTCTTTGATTTTGAAACAGTAGCCTTATGTTATTGTTATTTAGCCTTTCTGAGGCTATTGCATGGTTGAATCAATGAATTTTATTTTGTGAAAGAAATTGCCCCATTGCAACAGCCCCCTCAGTTACATCATCCTGGTGCCGGGCCTGGTCAATCATGCTTGAAACTCACCCACACACACACCCCCACTCCCCTATCCCCCACCCAACCCATCACCCCCACCCCTCAATCGCTTTCATTTCCTTATTCATTTCATTATTCCTCTCCACAGCAGCTCTGTCGTGTGACCTGTTCCTTCCCTCACTTTCTTGGCTTTACTTTTTACAAATGATTCTCAACGTCAGTTTTTATTGGAACCAGCTCAGCTCTTCCTCCAAACATACAACAGCTGAGTTTAATCGCTCTCTCTCTCGCTTTCTGTCTCTCTCTCTCTCTCTCTCTCTCTCTCTCTCTCTCTCTCGCTTTTCAATTCAATTCAAAGAGCTTTATTGCCAAGGAAAATAAACATTTACAATGCCAAATCTGTTTAAAAATAAAATAAAGGAAAAATAACTAAAGTAGGCTACTACGAAAAGGTAACGAAAAGGTTGGATTATCAGTACCAAGTACAGTGCAAAAAATGCGGTCATGGTGAGTGAGTGAGTCAAACTATTTCCTGGAACTGGACCTCAGAATGAGTCTTTACTCATCTCAGTAGGCATTATGGACTGTACAATGTGCACAATATAACATGCAGAGGTATGAAAGGTAAAAAATCTCTCTTTCTCTCGCTTACAAAGACCTTTGGGCAACACTCAAAGCAATGATGATGTAGGAAGCAGCCAACGGTATGTCCAAACCACGGTGTGATCACTCACCCAGTAACACCTAATGGAGCCAGTAGCAGAAGAGATGAAATAAAACGTCTTTGGGCCCAAAGTATCTGTTTTTAAACACACCATCTCCCAGTTCCTTCCCCATGTGCTGGTTACTACAAAAAAGCAAAAAAAACACTGGACTGAACAAAGTGAATCTTTGTGTTGAAACGGGATTCGTTTTTCCATGCCAGTTGGAATAGTGAACAGGATCTCTTCTAAGGCTGCTTTCATTTTCTGTGCATGCGTCCTCCTCTCCCAACAGATCCCTGTGTCTCATGTTGAATAAAAGAGAGCTCAGCAATGTTTCCAAGCCTGATCTTATTTGCTGTCTTTATATGTTTGTATGAAAAAGACAGCTGGATATAAAAGTCTACTTTTTTATTTTTTAAGACTTTTTAAGTGCTTTCAAACATTGCTAAACAAACCGAATGAAGACCATTCGTTGCTTTGGTCTCTCTCTCTCTCTGTCTCTCTGTCTCTCTCTGTCTCTGTCTCTGTCTCTGTCTCTCTCTCTTTTTCTCTCCCTTTCTCTCTCGCTACCTTTTTTTAATTTTATTTTTCCCAGGGTCAGGACAGTATTCCTATGGCGATGATGAAGACTGGCATCGCAGAGATAAAGGTGACACACACACACACACACACACACGCACGCACGCACATACACACACACACACACACACACACAGCTGTCCTAACTCAATGTGGTCCAGCCATGACGTCCATATTTGTAGGTGCATCTTGAACTAAATGAATAATTACATGATTACAATCGCTTCGCTCAGTGGCGTTCACCTGGTCCCTGACCAGAATCCCATCGCATCGCAGGCGTCATCCAATACTTACAGTTCAGGTCGTCGATTTAGAAAAGCAGACGACACAGCGAGGTATGTCCGATAAGTGGCGGCCAGTGAGGCATGGAACTGTGTGGGCCGAGCTGAACTGTCCTCCACTCGTGTAGAAACCCAAGTGTGTCATTACACTCTCTTACTCAATAGTTGTGGAAACATTGCCAACGTACACACACCCACACACACACATGCACACATGCGCACACCTACACGCGCGCACGCACACGCACACGCACACGCACACACACACACATAGCAGAAGAGTCTTAGGAAAATCTTGAGCAGCTGGATAGGGGATGACTGTTAGACTTCATGCCTCCAATCTGCTCTTCTCTCTCCCTTGCGCTCAAGTCGGTGTGTGTGTGTGTGTGTGTGCATGTGTGTGTGGTTGTGTGTGTGTGTGTGTGTGTGTGTGTGCATGTGGCTGTGCGTGCATGTGTGTGTGGCTGTGTGTGTGTGTGTGTGTGTAGTTGTGTGTGTGTCAGCGTGTTTGTGTGCGCATGTGGGTGCATGTGTGTGTGTGTGTGTGTGTGTGTGAGAAAGAGGGAGAGAGAGAGAGATTGTTGATGCGTGTTTTGTCTGTCTGGCTGTTTATTTCAAAGCAGTAGAAAATAGAGCCTGCAGATTTCAAACTGCTTATGCTAATGTTTTTAACGGTTTGGCAAGAAGTCTGCCTAGGAAGAACGAGGTTAAAAAGCTAATCTGAATACATCCTCATTATCCTTGTTTATGGCGGCATATAATAGAGCTGTGGCTTCATCACACAATGCCAACCAGGGCTCCAGCTGCAGGAGCCAATCGCACGACACATCCACTCTCAGAGTGCGTCATGTGACAGGGAATGACTTCCTCGTTGGGTCATTAGTGAGGTATTGCAGCTAGTTAGATTAAGGAGCTCTAAGTCATTTCCCCCAAGTGAATTATCCATGATGTCGGATGTTTACGAGCGGTACACATTCACGCACCATTATGTTTTAATACGTCTTGTAACAAATCGTTTACCGTGATTTACTGTGGAGGCCTTTTCTGAGACGATGCACTCAAGCTGAACATTTTAGAGTCTAGCTACCCTGAGTTTTGCTAATAGGAGGAAAAGATTGTGAGATGCTACTATTTTGAGGAGCCTGTGGCTTATTGACGAGAATCAATGTCTCCAAAATTGGCTCATTTGAGTGTGAGAGATATTATGTTATGGTGAGTGGCTATCCTGCGCCAGGATCCTTCTCAGTTATCCAGACTGATGCGTCATTCAGATCTGAGGTTCATAGGACACATCATTGAATGAATAACAAAAGTGCCTCAGAGCTGATTGAAAATACAGCAAGAAAAACAAAACGCTGCTTCTGAATCAGCACTTGAAGTGCAAGACCTCTCTCTCTTTCCCCTTCATTATCTCTATCTCACACATAACCACAAACACACACACACACACACACACACACACACACACACAAACAAACGCATACGCACATACTGAGAAAGTTTTATCACACTACTGGAGAAAAAAAAACATTCTGTTGCTCAGCCAACTGCTGTCTAATGAGGATCATTGGAGAGGCTTTTGAGGTGAGGTCAGATCCACCGTATCGCTCTGTATTCAGACGATGGGTGTATCTTCACTGCAGTCCTTAAGGGATCCCTCTCTTTGCTTTTAACTTCAGGTAAGACTGGGCTTATTTTTGGCCTTTATTTCCTGTCCAAATCTCTCTGCTACGCCGCTGCAGTCAACCTCAGAGAGCCATTAGTATACTGTGGGTGCGTTTTATAAAACGGTGCTCTTTTCTGTTCCAATGAAACTTTTTTCTGGTGTTTTTTTTTTGTTAACCTGTTTGTCGTCCACCTCTCCGGATATACTCCGTTCTTGCCGGTTCCTCTGCCAGGGACGCCGTGGTGCGCGCCCATCAAGGTGAAGAACGGCGACGTGAGTTGCCGGACCCCCCGCGGCGAGCAGGTGAATAACGTGATGGGCACGCGTTGCAAGATCCGCTGTAAGAGGGGCTACGAGACGGAGAGCCCCGAGGTGGTCTGCATGGCCACCAAACACTGGTCCGCCTCCTACGCCTGCCACGGTGATGGCACACACACATACGCACAGAGCCATGCACGCATGCACACGCACACACACACACACACGTGCGATGCTCCGAATGTGTGTTTATTATTGACGGGAGAGAGGGCCGGACTTCCGGCCATGCTTCGGAGGGAGCGATAGCGGTTTCATTTACATTGGGTTAGCAGCGAGAGGCGAGAGAGAGACGGAGGGACTTCCGATATAGAGGGATATCCGTCTCCGTGACATTTTGTTTTCAGAAAATGTAAAAATGAGTACCCCCTGCAATTCTTCAGAGTACCCCTAGGGTACCCCCATTTGAGAAACACTGGTTTTCTAGTTAATGGTGAACTCATACGCTTCCTCTCTGCAGAGGTCCGTTGCCGCAAGCTGAACATGCCAGTGAACGGTGGCTTCAAGTGCTCCGACGGCTCCTACTTCAACTCCCGCTGTGAGTTCTTCTGCTCCCCGGGTTACTACCTGAAGGGGCAGAAGACTACCACCTGCCAGCACACCAAGTTGTGGACCGCAGAGGAAAGCACCTGCATAGGTAAGTCTGCGTGTGTGTGTGTAGGAGCCAATAAGGGTGTTTTAAAGAGTAAGTAAACCTATACAACTAATGCTACTCACCTATGCAGGAGCACCTCCATAGGTGAGGTTCTTCAGATTGTGTGTGTGTGTGTATGTGTGTGCATGAATATATGTAATATCTATGTGTGTGTGTGTGTGTGTGTGTGTGTGGGGGGGGGGGGTGGTGGTCTATGCAAAAACACTAGGTAGCCGTCATTTACCTGCGCTCACCCAATTAGTTGAACAGCTGCACAGGTGCATCGTTCTTGCGTGTTTTGAATGGTGAGGAGATATGGTTTTATGGTTTTTAGTTATGGTCACAAACAAAAATCAAAGGAAAACACTTCATACATGCAACTAAGAAATAGAAGAATGCCGAAAGACAACGTACATTGTACGTAAACCGCTTAACCACCAATTTCACCACTGTGATTATAGAACAGTAAGATTAAACACTGAGTAAGATTAGAAACGTTGAGAAACTGAAATTCCTGAGTCACTACTGTGTGTGTGTGTGTGTGTGTGTGTGGTTGTTTCTTCAGCTTCGTCGCCCCCCCATGGTGGGTTTGTAAACGGTGCTTAAAGTCTTAGCTCCTCTGAGCTGCCAGCAGGAAGCCAGACCACTGCCAATTTATGTCTCCAAAACATCTTATACATTGCCTGAATCCTAGCCCTGTGAGACCATCCTGATCTCGCGAGTTCACATTCTGTTTCTCTGCAGATCGGTCTGGCCTCCATCCCACAGTCTTTCTTAGGAAAATCTCAAGCAGCTGGATAAGAGCTGCCTTTTCCAAAAATGCGAGGACCAAAGGGGGGGAGTTTCAGTTTATGACAAAGCAAGGAGCACCACAGCCTGCAGAATTAAAAAAAACAATGGCGGCGCCCGAGGAAAGTTTAGAACAGAAATCTGCAGGGAAGGCTTTTCTCAGATGAGAACACGTTTTTGCTTTACTTCCAACCGGATACGGCAAGAGCAAAGAAGGCCGAGCATCACTCTGATTGGCTAGAGTTTCACTCTGATTTTTGAGCAACATAAGGCTGCGGCCATATTTGGGAAACTAATTACTGCCCAGCCAAGGCCAGACTGATATGCAAAACGCAAACTTGATTATCTGGAGAGATAATGTACAGCGAGCCGTGAAGATGATGCTTCGCGTCGGGGTCGTGCATCACCCTGTAGGGGTTGATTTCACAATGATGCCCGGCTCGCTGTAGATTATCCTGCTTATGACACGGCTACTTACTAAAGAAATCAATAATTTGACACAAATTATAATGACAAAAAAATATTTAATCATGTTATTAGTTCTGCTTAAAAGAATAGTCTGTTACATTCTAGGGTTGGAAACAGTGTCCATAGCAACAGTCTGTTATTCATAGCAACAATCTGTTATTCATAGCAACGGTCTGCTATCAAAAATAACAGATCATAGAATGCAGTAATTGACCAATCAGAATTGAGTATTTAACAAAGCCGTGTAATAAAGTGAGGTAATGCGCTGTGAAGGCCTGTCCACCTGGTAATAAACTGATATGATGAAGACCTTTAAACAAGACCTTTAGAGGTGTAGTGTCTGCATGACTGAGATGCCAGCCAAACCTTGGGACACAGTGAGCCAACCTCCAGATCCTGTTGAAAGAGAGGCAGCCAGCACAGAACCTCTCCTGTGATGAGCTGGGTGCTTCTGCAAAGAGACAGACCTGTTCTCACATAGATATCATAGACGTACACGCACATATGAATAAAAAAACAATATCGCACTAATTCCTTTTTATCTCTCATTTTGAAAAATTATATTGAATTAGGGTTACATCATTTTGTGTGTATGTGTGTGTGTGTGTGTGTGTGTGTGTGTGTGTGTGTGTCGAAAATGACACCGACTTTCATTGGAAAGGTAAATTATAATGACTGTATTTATGTCATCACACGCATGGCTGGCTACTCTGGCAGTGCCACTGATAAATGTGAGTAATCACAGGGTTGGTGTGTGTGTGTGTGTGTGTGTGTGTGTGTGTGTGTGTGTGTGTGTGTGTGTGTGTGTGTGTGTGTGTGTGTGTGTGTGTGTGTGTGTGTGTGTGTGTGTGTGTGTGTGTGTGTGTGTGTGTGTGTATGTGTGTGTGTCTGTTGGCTCTCATGAAGACTAAAGAACGATCGTCATCACACAGTAGCTAGACTATCACATATTGCCATTGCTATTACTTTCCAACTTAGTTGGAAATGACACCTTAAATGTTTTTCTACAGTGTTGGTTCCAACATAAAATCAAATTAGCCCCGGTGGACTGGTGGCCATCTTGGATTTAACGTCTCATGATCCTCAGAGTTTCCTCTGACTTTGTAGAAATGCCATGCTTTTCTCATAAAATGCACCATTGTTGTGGTTGTCCCCTAGACTGTTGATTCCTTCCATTGATCAGATCATCTCCCTCTCTTGAGGATCTGGCTCCTCTGTCCGCCCCTCTGCCGAGTCGCTCTCTTTTATATGAACCTCAATTGGTTTAGTCAGCCATTACTTATCCATATCCTTTGTTCAAGTCTTGCGTATCCCATATCTCACATCTCGCGTCTCTCACACCCTGTCTCGCTGTCTCCCTCTCTCAACCTCACCCTCTCTCTCCCTCTCTCCTTCTCTCCCTCCCTCCCCTTCTTGCTGTCTCTCCCTCTCTCAACCGCTCCCTCTCCCAACCGCTCCCTCTATCACTCTCTCTCTCTCTGTCTCTCTCTCTCTGTCTCTCTCTCTCTCTCTCCCTGTGTAGACGTGGATGTGCCGGTGATCAAGTGTCCTACGCTGAAGGATAAGTGGGCTGAGCCAGGCAAGCTGACGGCCAGGGTGACCTGGGACACGCCGGAGGGTGTAGACGGAGCAGATGGAATCCTAACAGAGTACTTACCTTAAATTCTCGCTCTGTCTGTCTGTCTGTCTGTCTGTCTGTCTGTCTGTCTGTCTGTCTGTCTGTCTGTCTTTCTCTCTCTCTCTCTCTCTGTCTGTCTGTCTGTCTGTCTCTCTCTCTCTCTCGTATTTGTGATGGCCTTGTTTGTTGTTTTCATTGTAGGTTGCTATTGTTTGTTGTTTTTATATTTCACTTGTTTCCTGATCTTTGTGTTTGGCTAGTGTTGCTGTATAGTATTGTTGTTGTTTTTGTGTGGAACCCAGAAAGACTCTCTCTCTCTCTCTCTCTCTCTCTCTCTCTCTCTCTCTCTCTCTCTCTCTCTCTCTCTCTCTCTCTCTCTCTCTCTCTCTCTCTCTCTCTCTCTCTCTCTCTCTCTCTCTCTCGCTCTCTCTCTCAGTTCAATCTTTAATTGTCAATTTACCATAAGTATAACATGAATTGTAATAACCTCTCTTTTTCTCTAGCCCTATACTTTTTTCCCATGTCCCTACAGCAGAACCACAGTTTGGTATCCAAGCATGTAATCTAGGTAACTTTGTTGTTTGGCTGTTCAGCGGTGAAAACTAAAACAAAGTGCTTTTCTTGTTTCTTTTTTCTGGCTCAGTGTTATTCTGAAAGGGAAACCTTCAAAGACCGACTTCCCAGAAGGACTTCACAAGATGTCCTACTCTGTCTTCGACCGCGCCGGCAACAAAGGGACATGTCGCTTCTCTGTCAGAGTACGAGGTGAGGGAGCAGCAGGAAAGGACTTCCTTTGTGGGCTTAGATAATGTCTTTGATCTCACCTCTTACTTGCCTGTGTGAGTGATTCACAGAATCGTGGAACAAAAAGGTGGACAATTTCTTAAATATTTTAATAGATTTAAAAATGTTAAAGGTTCCAGCTTGCATGAATATTCATTTCTAGACAGTTCTGGTGTCTATCTGATAGGCTGTGACGTGACCTCGCTACCATAAGCAGGCATGTCCGATCATAAACAATAGGTTATCAATACAATATAGAACCGATCATAAACAATAGGTTATCAATACAATATAGAACCGATCATAAACAATAGGCTATCAATACAATATAGAACCGATCATAAACAATAGGGTATCAATACAATATAGAACCGATCATAAACAATAGGTTATCAATGCAATATAGAACCGATCATAAACAATAGGGTATCAATACAATATAGAACCGATCATAAATAATAAGTTATCAATACAATATAGAACCATTCCCTATTCGAGTAGATACTTTAGCTTGTTTTTGGCTGGTTTACCAAAGCTTAAAACACATCATAGTAAACCATGGGGCATGTGCTCTTTTAATACAGTACTACATTAACCATGACAAAAATAGTCAAAATGTAAATATATCCCTTTTTTTAATTTCAGAAATAATAACATTGTTTCAGACATCTGGTCACCTAATAAATGCTGAATGGTCCCTCAGTGACTCATATAAGACTGTCTAAGAAAGTCTTGAGTGTTGACAGTCAGGCACTAGTGTGTGTCAACCAGTTAGCATTGAATTAGCAGTAGCCTTGAAGCTCAGGTGTTAACTACAGACTGTCTCTACAGACTTCTCTCTAGGATTTCTACCGTCATGTTGAGTCTGTCCGTACATATGTCCACACTGATTTTTAACAACAATAATGTTGTTAAAATAGGAAAGAGGGAACTAGGGATTAAACTAGGGATGCACACAATCTGGAGCAAATACCATATTGGAATTGTTGTGGTCGATGCAATGCATTCTACTTTGAATGTGTCTTAATATTTGTCATGTAGTGTTGTGTGACAAATCATGGTTGTGTATTCACACAACCGTACAGCTGAATTTCATAGCTTCACTTGAACTTCAGTCTTGTGTTTGGGCTGGTGTGAGAGCAACTCTTCTCCACGGCGCTACTATTCATTACATGCATTTCAAAAATATACATTTGTGATTTAATCCAGGGCCCTTTCCTATTTTCTCATGAACGTACACAAGCCTTATGGTGAGGCCCTAGTGAAGATGTGATGCATTGTCTTTTTCCCCCTGTGGTGCAGTGCGCCGGTGCAGTCCGCTGTTCCCCGCCGACAACGGCTACATGAAGTGTGACAGTGACGGGGACAACTACGGCGCCACGTGCCAGTTCACGTGCACCGGCGGCTTCGAGCTCACGGGCAGCGCCGCCAGGGTGTGCCAGTACGGCCTCACCTGGTCAGGCACCGACACCAACTGTGCACGTATGTCACGAAACACACACGCGCACACACACACGCTATGGGGGGTGAGAAAGGTCACAGTGTACTAGCCACACGTACGTACGTTCGTGTGGTTTTTTACTTAAAGTCCCACATGAATGTACGTACACCTGCGTGTGATGAGTTTAACTCAGCCATGCAGACCGCACGTTCGTGCGGTTTTATCTGTTTTCGTCATTTTGTTTTATCTGTTTTCGTCATTTATGTAGCCTTAAATGGACTAGATAGACCTTTCCAGGTAATCAATCAATGAAACTAGGATAATAATAGGCCTATTCATCGTTTTTTGTTTTAGCTGTATTGTCATTCATGTTCCTATAACACAGAGGAGCCTGAATGGATTTACAAAAAATAAAAACGAAAATAAAACAACATGAATGACAATACAGCTAAAACAAAAAATGATGAATAATAGACTAATATTATTAGCCTATAATTATGAATAGGCATATTATTATCCTAGTTTCATTGATTGATTACCTGGAAAGGTCTATCTAGTCCATTTACAGTAAGGCTACATAAATTACGAAAACAGATAAAACAAAATGACGAAAACAGATAAAACCGCACGAACGTGCGGTCTGCATGGCTGAGTTAAACTCATCACACGCAGACGTACGTACGTACATTCATGTGGGACTTTAAGTAAAAAACCACACGAACGTACGTACGTGTGGCTAGTACACCGTGACCCTTCTCACCCCCCATACACACACACACACACACACACACACACACACACACACACACACACACACACACACACACACACACACACACACACACACACACACACACACATGCTATTAGCAAATTAGCTGGTGCTTTCATCCACCGCCACTTCCAGTTCATCTTTATATATAATTTAATTAAAGGCTTAATATGCAAGATTTGCTATTTCAAGCCCACTCTGCTGCTCATCCCTCCCCCTCACCCCCGCCCACCCTCAAAAATGTCTCTACGTAGCTGCAGAGTAGGAGAAATTAACCTAGATCCCTGTAGCCTCAAAGTTAGCGTCTTCATGGCAGAATCAGTTTTAGAGCACATTTCAGCCCATTCTTTTTTGCATATTGTACCTTTAAGAAACAAGGGAAGGACATCCTAGGGTTTTGGCATCTTGCTCATGGTTGCCTACAGGTACAATGCAGACATCAAGGTTTGCGAACCCACAACCTTTCGCCTGGGTCAGTCAGGCAGTCAGCCCAGCCACGACACTATCCGGCCCAACATGCACAACAATCACACACACACACACATTACACAAACACGAACACACGCCGCCCTTATCAACCCCTGGGTTATCCACACCGGAGTGGTTACGATCGAGCGGCTCGTTGGAGGTCAAAACAGGCAAGTGTGCTGTGTCTTAGCACACTGTCTATTGATCAGAAGCATCCTGCTAATCAATAGTAGACAGGGCTCTGCATCGGCCACAGACGTCCCCCAGACATTTCAAGTCACCCGTTTCAAGTCCTTTTGTCTTACGTAACACAACACCACTGCGTATTGAACAGCAGCTTTGTTGCTTTGTGTGATTGAAGTTGCTGATTGATGTGTTGTTATGAAACAGCGTGTTCAGTTGAATATCGCAAGGATTTCTGTCGGTTCGACTATTATAATACATGTCATATTATTAAACATGTGAAAAGCTTGGTTAATTACATACTATCTTTCATTTTCTTGTATCTTATTGTCTTATCTTATCAGTTACACACCTACTTACTTGCAGACTACTACTACTTAATACTGCTGCAAGTGCAATATATAGGCCTGTAATATAACTGCTGCTAATACAAGTGAAATAACTGTCTATGTTTACGTTATTTGTATTTTTACTGACTCTTATAATAGGACGGACTAATCATTATATTTATATACATATATTTTATTACATATATACATATATTTTCTTTGTGGAGTGGATTGCTTTGGAATTAAATTTAATTGTATTTTACTATGCAGTGACAATAAAATCTGATCTAATTCAAACTAATCTAATCTAATTTTAGCTATTAACTATTATTTCTCAGAATATTAAGTTAACACTTACTTACTACTTTTCCTAGCTATTTGTCCTCAGACTATTATCAGGCTATCCTCTATGTTTCCATCCCGTTCTGACTGATCTGTTCTGTGGCAGCCATGAACATCAACGTGGGCGTGCGCAGCGCGGCGGCGCTGCTCGACCAGTTCTATGAGAAACGCCGGCTGCTGGTCGTCTCAGCGCCCACTGCAGCCAATCACTACTACCGCTTCCAGATGACCAACCTACAGGTGGCAGAACAGACACACACTCATGCACAGAGACAGACACACATACGCACACAGACACACACACACACACACACACACACACACACACATGCTCGTATGCACGCACACACACACACGCGCACACACACACACGCGCACATACACACACACACACAAAGACACACACACACACATGCACTTATAGGCACACTCACAAACACACACACAGGGAGCAGACAGATGTGGGCGTAGATTTGTAGTATAAAATATGTATATGAAGAGTAGTCATAGACTTGGTGAGCCATGTGTTGCCGTGGGGCAGTGATGGGCCCCTGCTATCATCTGGGTGAAGATGAATGAACGAGAGAAAGAGAAGGAGATGGAGCCAGAGAAACAGAACATGTTATGGAAATAACAAGGCTTACGTCAGGAATGTCTTCCTACTGACAGACTGTGATATTGCAGCTTCCTGCAGCTTCCTGCCCAGGGTTGCTTTAAAAGTCACTTGTTTTTTTTTAAAACGATGACAGATCAGCAAGACCAGAACGGAAGTACAGGACTTGGGCGGCGTTTAGCGTTATCTGAGTTGTTTGTGTTTGTTTTGTAGCTCAGATGTCAACCTTGTTTTTTTCATAAAACGCAGGTAAAATATGCACACTTTTTGAAAGTGTTATTCATGTTAGACGTAACGTAGTATTACCCACTCATTCTCTCTCTCACTGTTCAATTTCTGTGTGTGTGTGTGTGTGTGTGAACAGCCAGCCCAGTGTGGTCTGGATCTCAGGCATGTGACAGTGATAGAGCTGGTGGGAAACTACCCGGCCCAGATTGGTCGGATTCGACACAGGCTCCTCTCCCCAGGACTCGCCCTGCAGCTCAGGTAGCGCTCCCTCTATCTCTCCTTACCTCCCTCCCTATCTCCCTCCCTAACTTGCACCATCCCTCCTTACCTCCCTCCCTATATCCCTCCCTTCCACCCTCTATCCCTTCTTACCTCCCTCCCTATCTCCCTACCTAACTATCTCCCTCTTCCCCCCCCCCCCTGCCTATCTCCCTCCCTCCCTCTTTCCCCCTCCTTACCTCCCTCCCTATCTCCCTCTCTCCAGCCTACCTACCGGTCTCCAAATCTCTCAATCTATCTGCCTCCTTACCTCCCCCCTACCTCCCTGCCTCTCTAATTGTCTCCCTTCCTACCTCCATCTATCACTCCCTGCCTCCCTACCCATCTCATTATCTCCCCCCCCCTACACCCTACTACCCTTCCCTACCTCCCTCCGTATTTTCCTCCCTCCCTCTATCCCTCCCCACCTCCCTTCCTCCCCCCTGCCTATTTCTATACCTACCTATCTGCCCACCTACCCCCCCCCCCCCCCCCCCCCCTTCTAGCGTTTCTCATGCGAGACGTTGCGAAACAACATTTTCATTAGCCTAGGTTACAGTATATTTACGTTGATTTACATTTTATATGTATTACTGTAATGTTTTTCATTTTTGGTTGTCAATTTTTAATCTCTGGCACAATAATTTCCTTCCGTTATTAAAGTTCTATCTTATATTTATCTTATTTAGGATTTCACAGCACAACTTCTTATCAACGTCCTTTCAATATGGCGGAGTATCGCCAGCAAAAATGATGATCCATGATGCATTCTGATGTGCAAGCCCTATTTCTGCTCCCTCAGGCTGCTGCTGCGACTCTCCCAGAGGTCCTTCAGCATGGTGTTGGTGGACAAGCAGGGTCTGGACAAGCAGCGCTACACCTTCCCCATCACGTCCGCCGAGCTCTTCACCACCATCGACACCTTTGGGCTGCGCAAGGAGGAGGTCCTGCTGCAGCAGGAGGCAGGACAGACCTGCCAATCCTAAAGTGCGCCCATCCGTCGGCGAATCTCACGCCACCGACACACCGTTGTGACGATTCTTTTTCTATTGGTTAAAGGTGCTGTCGGTAAGGTTGAGAGTTGGAGAGAGAGAGAGAGAGAGAGAGAGAGAGCAATTCTGACAATAAACACCCCCTCCCTCTTTGTTCCCTCCCTCCCTATGTTGAGAATTTCCTGCACCTGTGATTGACAGGCAAGATGGTTTCCCCGGACCAATCAGGAAAGAGATGGCGTGATTGGTCAGAAATGAGCCGGGAGCAGTCTGAAATCTTTATCGGCTCAGTGAACTCGGCACAGTGAACTCAAAACAGCTATTCTTACAGTGCATTTCACTCACTATTTTCACTCACTCACTAGCTGATGGATGGCTATAGCATTTCTAACAAATAATACTCAAATAATAGCTCTTAAATCTTACCTATAGCACCTTTAACTGACAGACTTCTGTGTTCAGATTTCTTCAAGGTGCTTCAATCGTCCGTCAAAACTCTTTGGTCAGTCTGAATGAGGTGGATCGGCGTGGTACAATGCATGTTGAGTGTGTTTGTATGTGTGTATGTGTGTGTATGTCTGCGTGTGTGCGGGCATCAAGTATCAATATATGCCATCTCGAGTTGAGGCAACTGAAATGGTTTTCTAAATCCCGCAAATCGACAAAAGGAGCAATGAAACATTCACTACAATCATATTGATTTTCTGTTTTGTCTGTCTGTATTTTTCATTCACTATTTTCCACATAGAATCATGTTCTTGATATAGATATGAATACAAATGCCAAAATACCGTTCGCTGCCTAATATTTATGTTTCGTTGTTTTGTTGTTTTTTAATAAGCCATGTACGCAGTTTTTTAAATACATAATATGAGCATATGTACAAGACAGTTATGCTGGTGTATCTGTAGGCTGTATACATTTAAACCTAATTAAACACGTCTCTTCAGGCCAACAAGTGTTCTGTGTTTACTGTCTGTAGCCGCAGGTGTGATAATGTCCCGAGTGCTTCGGTCTGGTTCTGAAAAACCCACACTTCAGTAAAATATAACAGAGATCAACGAACAAGATTCACCCCCTCCGTGTGGATCACGGAGTCGCCACACAAAACGTATGTATTCGGGAAACCTGATTTATTACAGGTAATGAACAAGAAATGACAAAACACGACACGCACACAAACAAAGAAATAGACCAATGGAAAGACAATGTACCGTTTATTTCAAAATATTCGCGTGACACGATTCAGACAAAATGGGTTCGGTGACGGGGGTCATCTGCTGCCATGATCACTAGGCCCACACTGGTGGGTACACACAGGACACAGAGACTAGTACATGCTCGACACGCTGGAGGTTCTGCAGTATTGTGCGTGTCTCTCATCTACAGTAGTACTGGACATCGAATGCCATGGATTATTTAGGGTTGTTTTGTTTCGTTTTTCATTCGCACACGGTCAAGTCCTTTGAGCCGGGATTGGCAAGGGTTAAAGGCGCCGCAAGGAGAGAGAGTGTGTGTGTGTGTGTGTGTGGGGGGGGGGGGAGGGTTAGGGGACTGCGCCAGAGGATGGGAAGCTCTAGATTCACACAGAGGTGATTCATCATGGTGGTTGAAATGCAGTGGCAGGCCCCCCCGTCCCCAAAACAGGTGGGGCAAATCGATGACTAATTATCTCGCCAAACATACACACACACTCACTCACACACACCCACACACACACCCCTCAACCTACCCAGGGAGATAGAGGACGTCGTGCTGACTCACTCCCTCTCTGATCACAGTCTCCAGGCTAAAACTTATTTTTTTCTTCTTCTTCTGTGAACACACTCACACGTCACTGGTGTTCACAATGGCCACACTGACGTGCGCGCCACATTGACGTGCAACGCTACCCTTCAGATCACACCAAGTGCTCAAACAGTGTGTGCGCATGCTTTTTTTCAGTTGTCGTTCTGTTCAGATATGACTACAACCTAATTTATTTTGTGCTTTTCTTTCGTGTTCATTCATGACGCTGATACAGGGTCATGTGAACTGCTGAACCGACGCCATTAGTCTTTAGTGTCTCTCGCTCTCTCTCTCTCCTTTGAAACCCTGCTTGACATGACATGATAATGCCCTCTATCACCCACACAGACATGTACACTTTTACACGACTACACATGCAACACTCGAAGGGGAAAGATGTTATAAATTCAGAGAGTAGCGCGGAACAGGAGCCACAGGAGGCAATGAGAAACAAGGCGTGGGTAGCGGTAGTGGGTGACCATGTGCTTCTTATTGAGTAGCATATGTCTACAGTACAGTGCAGTGTTTTTCTCTAACATATGGTAGTAGTATATATATATACACAGCAGTGCTTGGTCGTGACGGGATACTCTGGCGGGTTCAGAGGGTGTAAGGCATGACTGGCGGTTGGAGTCGGGAGGCGGGAAGGAGTTTTGGGGGCGGGGACAGCTGGGGGGAACAGGACGGAGGTGGTGGTGGCGGCGGGGGTGGTGATGTCATTGTGACAACGCTCCACAGCTCAGTAGGATGGTGGTCGTTGTTGATGGTTTATTTTTAAGCCAATGATTGTTTACACGGCCTTCTGTTGATCATCTCTCCCTCTCTCTCTCTCTCTTCCTATGGCTCCCTTTCTGCTCGTCCCCAATTCACCCCACTTTTCCCTCATTCCTGCTATCTCTCTCCCCCCCCCCCCCCTCTCTCTCTCATCCTCACTCTCCCAGTCTCTCTCATGCGCCATCTCCCTCTCTCTCACTCCCTCTCTCTCATCTCTCTTTCTCTCATCCCCCCCTCTCTCTTTGTATATCTCTTACCCCCACTCTCCCAGTCTCTCTCATGCTCTCTCTCTCTCTCTCTCTTCCTCTTTCTCTCTTTCGCTTTCTCTCTTTCTCTCTCTCTCTCTCTCTCTGTCTCTCTGTCTCTCTCTCTCTCTCTCTCTCTCTGTCTCTCTCTCTCTCTTGCTCTCTCTCTCTCTCTCCCTCACGTGTCAGTCTTGCCCATGCTAGAGCGCAACATCAGAGTGCACTCTTGGGGAACCTCGGGGTTCTCCACCATGCGCTGCCACAGCTGCTGCTCCTCTCCGTAGGAGTCCATCCAGTCCACATCGTTCCCGTAGCTGTTGCCTGGAGGGGGAGGAGAGGAGGGGGGGGAGGAGAAGGAGCGGATGGGGGTGAGGTACAGGCAGCTCCATTTGCTCTGGCTTGGCCACACTAGATGGCCTCAAGGAAAGAAATACTACTTGCAGGAGTGTTCCAGGAACTGTAGACTGTGTTCTCTACTGAAATCTCATTGTGAGGAACTTGATTACCAACACACACACACACACACACACACACACACACACACACACACACACACACACACACACACACACACACACAGACACACACACACACACACACACTGTTATGTTGTTGTTGTTGTTGCTGTTGAGTCTGGTCTAATTTTTCCACACAGCAAAACCACCCAACCCCCCACAAGCACACACAGCAACAACCCCTACACATTCACACCCACAAACACACACACACACCGACAACCCCCCTCCCACACACACACACACACACACACACACGCACACAAGGTACACCCACCAGTGCCGGCCCCCAGCCGGACCCCTCCCAGGAAGACGTTGCTGGCCAGGGCCTCCTTGTCCCACACGGTGAGCTCCAGACACACGTTGTCCAGGTCTCCGGGCTGCAGGCCGCAGTAGGTGAAGGTGTGGTTCCATCGGGGGTTCACCGTGCGCCGCTCCACCGCCGTCTTGTGCTTGGTGGACTTGTTGCTGTCCGGCAGGAGGTACCTGGATGAGAGAGAGAGAGAGAGAGAGAGAGAGAGAGAGAGAGAGAGAGAGAGAGAGAGAGAGAGAGAGAGAGAGAGAGAGAGAGAGAGAGAGAGAGAGAGAGAGAGAGAGAGAGAGAGAGAGAGAGAGAGAGAGAGAGAGAGAGAGAGAGAGAGAGAGAGAGAGAGAGAGAGAGAGAGAGAGAGAGAGAGAGAGAGAATCGCTCTGTAGCTGTGCATCCCAAACAGTACTTGAATTATGGGGGAGCCAGGGGGGGCTGAACTCCCCCGAAAGAAACCTGAGCTCCCCTGAAATTAAGGGAGGAGGGGTGGGTCTCTAACAGTCTATCAAAATGTAAATTTTATTCAAACACTACTCTTCATTCCAATGCAATTTGCTACTCTAATATGTGTTACTATGTAACATAGAATACATTACAATAAAAATACATAATAAAGCACCCAGGGAAGTGTTGCTCCCTTGTGTGGTGCATTTGTTCACAGGAGGTGTGACGGAGATGGATTGAATGAGCTTCTCACCCCTTGACAAATGGGTCGGAGGTGCCTCCAGACTTGACAGCTGTGAGGTTCTTGGCTTCTTTAACCAGCAGCTCCACCATGCCCCCTTTAGGCAGCGTGAAGCTACTAGTCTTCTTGCCTTTCAAGAAGCTTTTCTTGTTCACTAACGGACAACAGGAGACGGGGGACAGCAGAAGAGAGATAAACAATGAGCTGAGATGAAACAAATAATGCTGCATGTGTTATTGTGGTTGAATCCTACTTCAATTAATTTAAATTTGAAACATTCTCAAAAATCCTAAAAATCAAAAAAACATAACATATAAGAATATGAAATATTTATTTTACTTATAGAGAGCCAAAATATATTTGCTTCATATTCTTGTTGATGATGAGTCCACTCAGCCCGTGCAGAATTTCTCAAGGAAAGTGTACCGATCGACTGAGCAATCGAAACCATTTTGGATGAAATAATAACGACGTTAAAAGGTGAACGGAAATTTGCAGGGAAGGCCTTTTTCAAAGGAGAAGATGCTTTGGCTTTACTTCCAACCGGATTTGGCAAAAGCGAAGAGAGCAAGAGCGTCCCTCTTGACAAAAACTCCAGCCAGTCAAATTAAATAACTATTTAATTTGACTGGCTGGAGTTTTTTTTTTTAACAATGTAAGGCCGTGCCCATATGTGGAAATAAATTGCTGCCCAGCCGAGGCCAGACTGATATGCATCGCAAAAGGTAAAACTTAAATATCTGGAGGGTCTCACGAGGCGAGGCTGATGGCATGTCAGTTAAGAAACTCTGTAAGCGACGGTGAGCTCCATGTTTTTGTGAACCTGGTCCAGAGGTAGAGTGAGGTTCTTACCGTGAACCTGGTCCAGAGGTAGAGTGAGGTTCTTACCGTGAACCTGGTCCAGAGGTAGAGTGAGGTTCTTACCGTGAACCTGGTCCAGAGGTAGAGTGAGGTTCTTACCGTGAACCTGGTCCAGAGGTAGAGTGAGGTTCTTACCGTGAACCTGGTCCAGAGGTAGAGTGAGGTTCTTACCGTGAACCTGGTCCAGAGGTAGAGTGAGGTTCTTACCGTGAACCTGGTCCAGAGGTAGAGTGAGGTTCTTCTCAGCAGGGATGTACTTTAGAACCACCGTTAGTTCTCCTTTGTACTGCATCGTGGAGTCAATACTGTTGTCCACCTACACACACATTATTCACATTCAACTCAATAAATGAATGTGTGTGTGTTTGTGTGTTAGTCTGTGTGCATGAATATATGATATATATATATAAACAAGTGTGTGTGCTTGTGTGTGTGTGTGTGTGAGAGAGAGAGAGAGAGAGAGAGAGAGAGTGTGTGTATGTGTGTGTATATGTGTTTGTGCGTGCGTGCGTGCGTGTGTGCATGCATGCATGTGTGCGCGTGTGTGTGTCTACCTTAGGCTGTAGTGCGTACCACTCCTCTATCTTGGAGTCAAACTCCCAGGAGTCGAAGGTGAGCTCCACCTCCCCCAGGAAGGTGTTTTGTCTGAAGCGGTCGTGGTGCCACACAGACAGCTGTAGCGTGCGCGTCTCCAGCTGGGAGTGGCTGATGGTGTACTGCGGTTAAAAACACCACGCAACCACAGAGTTATTTAACGGAAATCCGTAATTCACTTCTAACTAGGGCAGTGCCCGTTCAAAACGTGCCTGTTCAGAACGGGGCCGATTGATTGGCCTCCGGTATTGCTGCTGCTTGCAGCTTTTCTCAAGAACCGCGCAACCGAACAACTTCACACTCGACACTGGGTCCCACTTGGGTCCTCGGCAATACACCTGCCGCCAAGTGTGAGGTCGATGGGATGAACGGTTGACCCTTACCCTCAGGTTCTCGTTGAAGACAGGGTTGCTGGAGTTGGACTTGATGCTGGTCTTCCTCTTGCTCTGGCGGGACTTGTCGGGCAGCAGGTACGTCTTGACATACCTGCAGAGCACAGTGTTAGCGGAGCTATAGAGCTCGTCCCTCTCATCGGTCCCCTCATTCACCTCGACCTGTCTGCGGCGTTCGACACGGTGAACCACCAGATCCTCCTTGCAGAACTCAGCATCGCTGACTCTGCGCTATCCTGGTTCACATTCTCCCTGACGAACCGCACCTATCAGGTCACATGGAATGGCTCCTTGTCCGAACCCTGCTCCGTTAACACCGGCGTCCCTCAAGGCTCAGTATTAGGACTGCTTCTGTTCTCCCTATACATTAGATCTTTAGGCTCTGTAATCACTTTGCATGGTTTCTCCTATCACTGCTACACAGATGACACTCAACTATTCCTCTCTTTCCCCTCCTCTGACAGCCTGATTGCAACTCGCATCTCAGAATGTCTGGCAGACATCAGCACCTGGACGTCTGCGCACCACCTGAAGCTCAACCTCAACAAGACTGAGCTCCTCTTCTTGCCGGGGAAGGACTGCCCTCACATGGACCTACTGGTAACTGTTGATTATGCTGTGGTGGGTCCTTCACCAACTGCAAGGAACCTCGGCGTCATACTGGATGACCAACTGTGCTGCACAGCCAACATCACCGTGGTGACCCGATCCTGCAGATTTGCTCTCTACAACATCCGCCGAATCCGGGAAGCAGCACAGCTCTTGGTCCAAGCACTCGTCATCTCCCGCCTCGACTACTGCAACTCGCTCCTGGCTGGACACCCTGCCTCCTAATAGCGATTTACTGTTGCACTTTCTTCTAACAAATGCACTTATTGTAAGTTGCTTTGGACAAAAGTGTCTGCTAAAGGCCCTAAATGTAAATGTAAATGTAGAGCTCTGCTTCATAGTTCTACTACTTGTTTCTAGTAAAGCTCATGATAGCTTTTAGCATATTGTTTGTACATGTGTGTGTGTCTGTGTGTTGTCTGTTCATGCATTGTGTAAGCGCTCACGCATCCGTGCGCTGCCTCTTCTCATCCCCGGTGGCGAGGTTGTGGCACTCTTTCACCAGCACGTTGAGCGCGCCAGTCTTGTAGCTGTAGCTGATCTTCAACAGTATCTCGCCGCTCACGCGGGCGTTGCCATAGTCACCGGTCTCACTGTACATGCTCATCATGCTGTTGATACTGCTCTGTAAAGGTAGGAACACACGACAACAGAAACATAGGGATGGAGAGCGGTGGGCATTTGTACAACACGGTGTAGCGTACAACGTGGATTAGCCACGAGACAAGATAGACGACGGGAGATACAAAGGCAAACGAGGAAGAACAGATGTGAGATGCATGAAAGAGGGCAATCAGGACAAAAAATGAGAAAAAGACCAGAGGTGGAAAAACATCCATAGTGAACACAGTAAGAAAATGACAAAAAAGAAAAGGAAAGGACATATTAGTGTCCATAACTGTTTCAGAACAGAGATGATTTGGGATAGTCATTCGGAGAGGCTTTATTTTTAGGATAGTTGCCGAGAGACTACAATTAATTTTGCACAATACTTCTTGGATTTATGCGCACACCTGCCTTATAGCTAACATCTTACATCTTAAAGGAAATCTTAAAGCAATCATCTAATAAACACATTTTCAATGTCTTACAACATAAAGGAATCATGGTATTTCACATTGTAAGTCGATAATAACAAATGTTGAGAAATGAGAAAGACCGCGGGCCAGCTATTCGGTTTGGAATAAATAATGCATTTTGGAAAGTGGCTCTCACAGTTAACTGCACTGGTTTAAACTAATGAAAAGAAAATACAACTATTTTGTTCAGGGAAGTGGACTAAGATCAGAGGATGTGAATGGAGCTATCTTGGCTATCTTCTATTAATAAGTCAACCTTTTCCAGAGGAAGTCAGAACGATTAAGGGCTAGATCAGCTTGATACACTGACCTTTGTGGAAACACAGCATAGATCAAATCCATACACGTGCATACATGTCAACTATACAAACACACACCACAGCACAGACTGGGGACAGCTTATTTACGACGACACAGGCTGCGTCTAGTTGGGAAAATACATGACCGTGGCTGTGTGTTACCGCTGCAGTCAAACTGCCAAGCGCACGCAAGTTAAATGCCGACACATACACAAAAACACGGGGAGACTTACAGTCTCGGCATCCGAGTCAGGGACATTGAGGTAGCCCCACCTCCTCTCTGAGCCAGGGGTAGAAGACTGGTGGAAAAGGAAGCGAGGGATAGAAAGAGAGCGGAGAGAAGAGCTGGTTGCAGTGACAGTGATAGCCATAGACCCAGAACCCTGAGGAGAAGAAATTACAGAAAGGAACAGAGGGAGACACATCCTCGTCCCCCGTTGCAGGCCCGGCCCAAAGAGACCGCATCATGCAGGGTTGCCATGGCGATTATCGGATGGAGCGAGGGACATTACACACATACCTGTCAACACTCAGGTTTGACAGGTATGTGTATATATTTACCCTTCTCTCCCGCTGTCCTCCCATTTCAATATTTACTCATGAATCTCACATATTTTGAACCTTTCTTAGAAAAGGTTTATAAGAACATAAACCACCTAATTGTAGTCACTTACTTAATGTAGGCAATAGTTAAGCCAATCCTTTTTGCACTGATATTTTAAAGCAAGTGGTTGCCAAGTGGTGATTTTAGGATTCACTGTGTGTTTCCTTTGTCTAAACGTAAGGGGTATGTGGACAGTGGTAGGGGTGGTGAGACAGTCCTGTCCCCTTGTCTAAATGTAAGGGGTATGTGGACAGTGGTAGGGGTGGTGGGACGGTCCTGTCCCCTTGTCTAAATGTATGGGGTAGGTGGACAGTGGTAGGGGTGGTGGGACAGTCCTGTCCCCTTGTTTAACTGTAAGGGGTAGGTACACAGTGGTAGGGGTGGTGGGACGGCCCATGGCGGGGCGCCAGAAAATGTCCCTTATTTTCAAATTCCAATGCAGTGTACACATCATCGATAATCAATTATTACATTAAAAAGGACACCGTGGACACAAAATAGAAATAGACAAACATAAACCCAAGACTGTTGGGCTAGGGTTTGAATAGATTTTAAATTGTATAGATGTATTTATGGACAAAAACATATTTTCGTGGTGTCATTATTATTTCTTACTATTTCCTATTTTTGCTTGCTGCTTAAATTAAAGTGTTGGAGGGAAATGACTATCTTGGGTGTTATTGCATTGCATAAATGCCACTACTATTAGGTCTACTACTGATAATAATACTAATAATATACTACTACTACTACTACTACTACTTCTACTGCTTCTAATAATTATTATTATAATACCAATAATTATAATAATAATGACAGTAATTAAGTATAAGGGAACTGGAGACATACATGAACATTTTCAAAGAAGTTCTGTAACCTGTGCTATTTACATACTACGTAGATAAACAAACATGCACACACATTCATAACATTTTCGGTTTAACTACAATACTAATATGGCCAAAGCCACATTAGCATTTAGCTATTGTAGAAAAAAATGTTGAAGCTGCGGTGGAGTTGAAGCAGAAGACGCCATAGGTTTCTTAATGCTGTCTTCGCTTTAGGTAGTAAATAGTGAGTAAGTAGAGTTAAGTTAGGTAGTAAAAGTAAGTAAGTAGAAGAAGCAATAGGTTTCTTAGGCACACAACGTTATGTGTTTGTGACACAGCAACAGTCCCCTTTTGGCCCTGGTGTGAAACCTTGTTGACACACAGTCAATAGATTGGAACTGGCTATTGTGGTGACTGACTCATCACGCTTTTAGCGTGTGTGTGTATGTGTATGTGTGCGTGTGCGTGTGCGTGTGCATGTATGTGTGTTTAGTGCTTCAGGACAGGAAGGGTTATCATGGGGCGTTACCGCGGACACTGCGTTGCTAAGGCGTTGGCTGACCCCTCTGCCGGCAGACACCAACGCATCAATGTCTTCCTCCTCAGCCCCGTCCGAATACTCCTGCGGAGCAAAGCATGGAGGAGCGAATCAGAGGACGGAAAGCTCTCCAGTGAACAGTGAACCTGAGGGGGCGTTTGTTGACCCATTCGCATTAAGGGACACATTTGGACAGAGTGCGCTAATGTCATTACTATCTCATCCCACATGCAAAAAAAAAAAGGCTGTGCTTCGACAAAAAGATTGTTCTGATACGATGGCTCTTGTTTTCCGGTCTGGATGCTGCTTGGTTTGTATGTACAGCTTTGAAAAACAAACTGGGTACACAAGGAGACAAGACAGCCTGATGATCGCGGTTCCAGACAGCCATATCAGTCAGTCCTCGAATGCAGCCCTGAAGTGAAGTGAATGCTTAGTCACACGCCTGACTCATTGTCTCATGCTAACGATATGCGCAAGAGATGGACGTGGAAGTGTGAATGACATGAGGTGTGGATTAACCCCGCCCTAGTCTGTCTCTCTTCTTTCTCTTCTCTCTCTTTGTTCCATCTCTCCCTCCACCCTCTCTGTCTCTCTGTATCTCTCTTTCCCTGTCTCTCGCTCTCTCCACCTCTCTCTGTCCTGTGTCTTTCTTTCCCTGTCTCTTGCTCTCTCAACCTCTCTCTGACTCTCTTTATCTCTCTCTCTCTCTCTCTCTCTCTCTCTCCAACTCTCTCTGTCTCTCTGTGTCTCTCTGTTCGAGGCTTGGCAGCACAGGCGATGACCGCGGCGTTCTAAAAGAGTTATGTCACAGGGAGCTTAGATGCGTGTGGTGTTGGTGGTGTTTTGTTTGTGTGTGTGTGTGTGTACGAGGATGAGGATGATGGAGACAGACAGAGAGATTGGAGGGGGTCTCACCGATCCATTGAGACCAGGGATGGAGCGGCTTCGGAGGCTGAAGCTGTCATCGCTGGCTTCCGATCTAGGAACTGACAAGTCCAACTCGGAGCGACTATGGTCTGCCCGAAGGGAAGGGAGAACTTATATATAAAAAAAATATAAAAAAATATAAAAATATAAACAACTACAACTATCTTTGTCTTAACGTTTCAGGGCAGTTCACTCCAAAAGCCTGAGAGGAAATGAGATGAAATTACAACAAAAGAGATGGAAAATAATTGAGTTCTTAACATACAACGTATTTTAAGAACCAATTACTTACTCACAAACATGTTACTTTGTCATTTATAACCATACGCTCAAGCTAGATCACTCTACTGTTAAAACAATACAGCTTGATTCATCTAAATGGAAATACAGTTAACATTAAATAAAACCTAAGTTTTGATTGTGTAGTTATTGCATTTCCCTCACAGGAGTAATAAAGTATTATCTCCTCTTATCACTTTAATGATGCAGATCCTATAACTGTATCCGTGTATCCGTGTATCTTCACACTCTCTTAAAAAGTCCCTGTGGTGTGTGTGTGGTTGATAGCTGCTTAAACCTTAAGCAGCTATCAACCACACACACTCCACAGTCCCAGTTTGGTTTATTACTGATTAATTTAAGGGCGAAATAGTGAGTCACACATTGGGGGGGACGAATCGGGTCGGGAGTGTGGGGTCTTCCAATTACATAAACCCTATGGTCACTTTGAGCCAACCATGTAAAAGAACTGTCGGCGAATGCGCCGTCACTTGTTCTGCAAAGTCAGATTGCTGGACGCTACGCTAAAATATTGAGGGGGACAAATTAGCTCTCTTTGAACATTGGTAGGGACAAGTCCCCGGTCCCCCCCTGGAATTTCGAAGCTTTCAGAAGGGCATTTTAATCATTTTCTACAGTGGCTAGTCTACACAGTGTTGATTTGAAACTGAGTTTGCATTCGCCAATTATGCGCTTACAGATCCCCGTCTCCAGCAACATGATTGGTCAAAACAAATATAAAGCGAAAGAAAGTGAAAGGCCTGATTTGTCCAACTATAGTAAAGGAAATACCGGAAGAGCCTGAGGCCCGCGACACAGCGATGGTAGGTGTGGCTGACTCGGCCCTTGGATGGCCAACGGGGAGCTTCTCTAGCATGCTGTCAGCGGACTGGAAACTGGAAACGCTTTCAGCACCATCGGGCTGCATGTGAGACACACACACACACACACACACACACAACACAGTTCAGTTGATGTAAATCAGCACTGTTAATGCCACAGGTTTTGCGTAACTGGCAATGGTAATTGGGACACAAACACATTGAAAGTAGTTCATCGTGCGTGTGGATATGGGGGCATGTGCATGCGTGTTTGTGTGTGTTGGTATGCATGTGTGTGCATCTGTGCATGTGTTTTTCTGCATGCATTTGTGCTGTGTCTGTATGTTTGCATGTATGTGTGTCTGAGTTTGCATATGTGTGTTTGCATGAGTGTCTGTGTAAGTGCGTGCAAGCGTGTCTGTGTATTTCCATGTATGCGTGTGTGTGTATGCATTAGGGGTGGGAATCACAGAGTAACTCCTCACGGTACAATACTATCACGAGACGTTGCCCACGGTTACGATGGTATCATATGACATGTGGAGTTCCTCAGGGGTCAGTTCTTGGACCCCTTCTGTTCAGTCTATATATGCTGCCTTTGGGTCAAGTTCTGCAGAACTCTAATGTAGACTATCACAGTTATGCAGATGACATGCAGATATACATAGCACTGTCCTCAGATGACTACAGTCCAATACAATCATTGTGTCACTGTTTAGAGCAAGTAACAAATTGGATGAACCAAAATTTCCTTCAATTAAATCAGGACAAAACTGAGGTAATTGTTTTTGGCAATAAAGAGAAGAGGACTGCCGTCAGTAAACATCTCGAGTCACTCTCTCTAAAAACTAGGGACCAAGTCAGAAACCTTGGCGTGCTGATAGACTCAGATTTGACCTTCAGCAGTCATATCAAATCCATCACCAAAACAGCCTTCTATCATCTTAAGAACATATCCAGAGTGAAGGGTTTTATGTCTCAAACAGACCAGGGGTCCGTTTCACAAAGCAGGTTTAACAACCTCTGAGTTTAATCCTAAACGCTGAGTTGATCTCCACTGAGATAGAAAACTCTGGGATTTCGGTTCCACAACACCGGTTTTGAGTTAAGTTGATCAACTCAGAGGAGTTCCACCTAGGGTTGAGCGCGTGCACCACAACTATAAAAAGCCAGCATCAATGGAGCCCCGATTCGACGAGTCACCATGGCAACGGGGAAGTCACCAACCTCGATTGGAAATACTTAATATACCTACTACTAATGCGCTCATATGGCGAGTTTCAACACGTTTTTAGAAAGAAGTGCAACACTGCTGCGTAAGTTTAAATGGAGTCCTTTGCGATCACAATAATATTACAGAGGAAAACTGCTTGAATGGTAACTATTTATTTCATTTAGGTGCAATCCCGCGGGGGAGAAGCGCACTTGACAGCAGCTTAAGATTACATTATTCAAACAGATAAGACCTCGGCATGATCATTTTGATCATGTTTTACACTGTAAAGTAAATATTAAGTGGCTATTTGACTGTATACAGTTGCCTCTACATCTCCGACATTGTACAAAAAACATTTGCAAAGAAACGCAGTGCAACACACAATATCTGCTGGGATGTGAGAGACTACGGTTGGTAATGTTGCACATGTAAGGACGGATTAGGTTGCGTATGTAAATGATGGACTGTGACGTGAAACGGTACCGCTGAAAAAGATAATTGTCTGGAAATGATAATTGTCTGGAAAGGCTAGCCTACATCTATGGTCTGATAACCCTCTCCCGACGAATATTTAATTCTCTGCGCAGTAAATAATAATTATATAATAATAATTAATTGCATTTATATAGCGCTTTTCAAGACACCCAAAGCGCTTATATATATATATATATATATATATATATATATATGGAAACAAATAAGTGCCGGTACTCCCTTACTCACATACATATACATATATATATATATATATATATATATATATGTATATGTATGTGAGTAAGGGAGTACCGGCACTTATTTTTTTCCACTTCGAGCGCTGGTCAAAAGGACATGTTCGTGAAAAAGTCGCCTCCTACTGTGCCTAATGGACTTCTGAAATAGCACTGACTCTGATTTTGTTAAATGATTTTTGACAGACGGCTACGCCAAAACTCGCTGACTGAATGAATGAGGAAATCAAATGGCGTGTGTGGCTGAAAGAGGGCGGAGACAGATTGATCCATTGAATAAAACCTGGTCCCGACCAGGTTAGGTTCATAGAGTCTGTTACTACGGTAACTGACCGAGAGCGTAAGTTACCTCTCTTTGTGAAACAGGTTACAGCCCCTCTTTCTCTGGTTTGAGTTATCTCCCTTTGTGAAACGGAAATCGCAGAGTTTCCCTCAGTTCAGGGTTAATAAACGCAGGGTTTTCACTAAACCTGCTTTGTGAAACGGACCCCAGGAGAAGTTGATTCATGCTTTTATCTCCAGTAGACTCGAACACTGTAACGGCCTTCTGACTGGACTCCCACAAAAAAGCATTAAACAGCTGCAGCTCATTCAGAATACTGCAGCTTGAGTTTTAACCAGAACAAAGAGATCAGAGCACATTACTTCAGTTCTAAAGTCTTTACACTGGCTCCCAGTCAGCTACAGAATAGACTTTAAAGTTCTGCTACTGGTCTACAAATCACTGAATGGTTTTGGTCCAGAATACATGAATGACATCTTAGTAGAATACAAACCCAGTAGGGCTCTGAGATCTACTGACTTAGGTCAGATAGTGAAGCCCAGAGTTCAAACTAAACATGGTGAAGCAGTGTTTAGCTGTTATGCTGCACAAAACTGGAACAAACTACCAGCTGAACTGAAATCAGCCCCAACTGTGAGCATTTTTAAATCTTTAAATTGTAAATTTAATTGCACTATGTCCTTTTAAATCATGATTTTATGCTGCTCTTATAGTATTTTATTTATTTCTATTCTTCTATTCTTGTATTTTTTTATTATTTTTTATTACTATTATTATTAGTATTATTATTATTATTATTACTATTATATTATTATTCTAATTTTTATTTCAATTCTTATTGTTCTATGTAAAGCGCATTGAGTTGCCATTGTGTATGAAATGCGCTATATAAATAAAGCTGCCTTGCCTTGCCTTGCCTATCATGATACAGTGATTCTGTGATCCTTGATACATTGATAGACAATTCATCTACGATACATCACAATGTATAACTGTAAATGTGTAACAGAAGAAGAAAAAATACCCATAAAAAGGCAAAAAGCAGGAATTATGTAATTATTCACTGCATTGTGGTGTCAGTTTCACAGAATTCCATTCATTTTACCAATGCCACCATGAGGAGTCATAAAGTAGTGACTCTCAGTCAAAATGGTAACAGGCTTAATGCGGGGGAATCCGTTTAGAGCGCCAGCATGTTTTAATAAAAATATTGTTATTTGGCGCCAGTGTATCGATAACATATCGCAAGAGGAAATATCACGATATATTCCAGTATCGCTATATATTGTCCCACCCCTAGTATGCATGTGTGTGTGTCTGTGCGTCTCTGTGTATGCGTGTTTGCTATGTGTGTATATGCATGTCATTGTTGGCTAACCCTGAACCTGCGGCTATCCCCGGGTAGAGATGACTGGTCCGAGGGCACGATGGGGCGCAGGTTGTTCGGCACCACTGGCCTCCCCGAAGGCTCCAGGGCTCCGCTGCCCCTAGGGGACACAGAAGGTACTGCTCAGGAACACACACCAGCGGGCTACAGCCATGCCTACAGTCAACACTCCCGTTTTTCCCAGGGTTCTCCTATATTTTACCCTTCTGGACGGCAGTGAGTCAGGAGGTAGAGTGGGTTGCCTAGTGATCGGAAGGTTGCTGGTTCGATCCCTGGCTACTCCTAGCTAAGTGTCGAGGTGTCCCTGAGCAAGACACCAAACCCTAACTGCTCCCAGTTGGCTGTCACCTTGCATGGTTGACACCGCCGTCGGTGTATGGGTGAATGTGAGGCAACAATTGTAAAGCGCTTTGAGTGGCCACTGGTCTGAAAAGCGCTCAATAAACGCAGTCCATTTACTGCTGTCCTCCCGTTTCAATTTTTTTCCTGTAAATCTCCCATATTTTTAACCTTTCTTATAAAAGGTGTATAACACCATTAACCACCAAATTGTAGCCACTTACAAATGTAGGAACTAGTTAACCCAATCCTTGTTGCACTGATATTTTAAAGCAAGTGGATTGCCAAGTGGTGATTTTAGGACAATGTCCCTTATTTTCAAATCCATTGACAGCTATGGCTACAGTGCATATGTTTACCCTTCCAAAACAAACATCATAGAGTTGCCATATAACACCCCAATATCGCTTTGGATGAGCCAGATGGCGCGTTACGATCATTTTAATGATAATGTCGCCCGTTATTACAGTGACATCCCCAGGCGGTCTTAAAACAGCCTGTGGACTTTTACTATAAAAGTCTTTGCTATAAATATGTCAACGATAATCCAGTATCCACCTCGGTGACCTGCATGTAATATGAGATATGGATCTGGCTCACCTGGTTTAAGTTTGATGTTTGTGGTTCTTCGTTCATGCGTTTGCCAGAAGCATTGTGCACACTTTGTCGCTCTCTTTCGAAAGCCAAAATATCATTGGATGTCATCCAAAATAAATAAACTTCCATTTACTATTTATTTAACTTTTGTTATTGGACACGGCTAATATTTTAACCATTAGATGATCAATGCATCATGCCATTGTGTGTAGCTGTGTGTTTGTGTGTGTGTGTGTGTGTGTGTGTAGACACCTGTGTGAGTGTGGGGAGGGGTCAGAGTGCATGCTCTGCACACTGGGTGTGTCATCATCAAGCAGGGAATGAAGACTCCCAGCTTTCACTCTGTTTCCTGGCTTTCTCTTGTCCATCCTCAACCTACACATGTGCACGGGCACGCACACACACACACACATGCACACATGCACGTACGCGCGCAAACACACTCACACACACACACACACACACACACACACACACACACACACAACATCAGCAACTGGATTAAGTCTTAATGGTTTTGGCTTCCACTGTAAATCCTCTGATTTGCATCAAGTGAACCGTTCGCCTTGAAAGGTATTCATCAAAGAGGACCTGTGTGTCCCACAAGACATTTCAAGATGTGCATGTGAAGATCTGGCCAACTGCTGAGTCCAAATTGGAAACCCAATAACAAGCGGTGTTGATCTGTTTAATATAGTCTAATTCAAAACAGTATTCAGGCTCTGTGGACAAAAATAAAACCAACAGAGAGCAAAGCTATGCATAATTGAAACCACATGCTCTGTTTGTCTTTTTGTTTCTCTAATTCACAGAGAGTATAAAGCAGTATTTAATGTGTGTATATACCCTAGTTATTGCACAAAGTTGAACGTCACTTTACCCTTTTCTCTTGGCGCCGTCCATGAGGGAGTGTATTGAGCTCTTGGTGGATTTGGGCGTCCCGGATGTCTCTGACTGGACCGGTTTCTCTGGGGTGGAGCCTCTCTCTGGAGACATGTCCTTTGTGGCTAGAGACCCAAAGCATGAATGTAAGTAGCTGTAGTGAGTAGCATGTTGTTTAGTATCCATCCTTCCATCAGGTTCATGTTCCGGAAATTAACCACTGTTTATGGCGGATTAGCGGTTACACTCACCGGTGGGGCTGTTCAGGATGGTCTGTTTGATCACATCGCCGAGCACCGTGCACTGCTCAAAGCGTTTGGACCTCTCCTCAAGGAACCACTCTCCGGTCACCACCTTCAGCTCCCTACACACCAAGCACAACGTCAAACGCCACTCTCGCACCTCTCCTCTGAGCTCTGGTGGCCAATCACAAAGCAGTAAAGGACCACACTGGTCTGGGTAATCAAACCATCTCTCCTGGCTTCACTAAAACCCCCGTTACCAATTATATTGGTAACGGGGGTTTTAGTGAATCCAGGAGTCAATATGACTTTGTTGTGCCGATTCTGCCACTTCTGAGCATTTAGCATGAGCGCGCCTGCCACAAACGTAATCAATAGCAATATATCACTGTTTTTACGATAAGACATTTTGAAAAGTACTTGTAGACGAAGGCGCTATATTGCTATTGTTTACATTCCTGGCAAGAGCACGCTCATGCTAAAGCTTCAGCAGAATCGGTACAACAAAATAATTGAAGGAATGTGTCATGCTGTGTTCACATCAAATGCAAAGTGCATTTTTCGCGCGCCGTGAGTACATCCAAAGTCAACGCAAAGACGCGAATAGACGGGCTAAGCAAAAGACACGAATGACACACACAAATGGAGTGAACAGCACAAAATATGAGTTGGAATTTTGAAATTGAGTGGAAAATTTGCATTGCGAAAGCCGCAAATAAAAAAATGCATCTTGCAGACAAACTTGCAAGAGCAACGAGAGGCGAAGATGCACTGCGTGTTTGGTGTGAACACGGCATTAGTGAAGCCAGGAGAGACGGTTACGATGGTTCGATCACCCAGACCCAAGCGTATTTCGTGTGTTGTTGGGTTCTGCATGAAACGTACGAGATCTTGGCACAAACATTGCACTTCCACTGACGGCCTTTGGGCAAGTTGACGCGACACTGGTTGCAGACACGCAGGTGGCAGTCCTCGCAGAGGTCCCCCCGGTCGAAGATGAGGCCCAAGGTCCGCAGGCAGCGAGCACACTCCCGCTCCCCCGCCTCCTGGTTTCGTTGGGAACCACGCATTTTGATCTCCAGAAACTCATTCTTCAACCTCCTGAGAAGGACAGCGAGAGAGAGAGAGATCGAGAGAGAGGGAATGTAAAGGGAAGTACAGGGTGCTAGAGGAAGATTAGGTTTGTCGTTGTTCCACACTCACCGTATCCTCTTCTCCTCTTGTTTCCTCAACTTCTCATCTTTCTGCAATACCCTCAGGATCATGTTTCTTTCGTCCTCTAGCAGAAAGCACAGGTTCAGGTCTTCCTCGGTCTTCTCCATTGGTCGGTCGGTTAAGAAGCAGTCAATCAAATTAAATCAAATGTGTCAAATGTGCTCACACGGGGGGGGGCAGCCAGACGCGGGCTACATGTCCCTGAGAAGGGACACTGGCTTGTTCTGTTAATGTCGGGGTTGTTTTTCTGTTGCTACCGACATAGTCCAAACCCCGCCCTGCAGGTCCTCCCAACTTCGGCGCCCCGCGAAGCAGAGTGTTTTTCTAGCAGGCAACGGAAATCACAACCGCCAAACAGCAATCACACTCAACTCCGCAGGAAACCTAAACAAAGCACACATCAACACTTGCTTTAGTGGATAAAACAAACCATGGCCAAAGACACAGAGAAACCTGACGACACAGTTAATTCTTGTCTGTCTATCCACACAGCAAATGGTAAAATGCTAATTTTAAGGTAAGACATTCTATAGGAAGATTAGCTCTCACTCTGATAATTGGTAGGCATTTGACAGTTACACTGCTCTCTCGGTATTTGCCAATTAGTGTTCAAGACTCCAGAATCTGCATGCCTAAATATATATAACACATTATTCAGGTTCCATTTAGTCTGCAGTACCTTGCTGAGAGTTACATAAAACCTGTGCACATGAACACAATTTGCTCCCATTGTTATGCCTCAATAGGTACTTGTGTAAATGTTATTTTATTAAACTCTTTGTCGGGTCTCCTATGGGTACTCCTAACTAAGGTTCTCGGTTTGATGCCCAATCCTAGGTTCAGATAATGTCCACCAGTCTACCTCTACCCTTGAGCAAGATGACTAACCCCTACTTGCAACATCACCACCTATGTTCACTGACACATTTTAAGAAAAGCATCCTAAATGAGTGAATAATGTCACTTTTGGAGATTCATATAAAGAAAGTGTTTGCGTGTGGAGGCATTCGCTGTAGACTCACCTCTACACTCTATAGAGGTGATCTGCCTTATTTACCTCCCTAACAGGGAATGTAATAAAAGAGCGTGAGATTGTTCTTGCTCATTTTATCACTTCTTGTGTGGATCTGCACAGCATGCCAGCGTGGGTTAATAAGGCAATTATTATTCAAGTTTATTATTTCAAGTGCGCGTGGTTTGCTTTCAAGTGCCGTACAGAAAAGGATAAATTATGATATGATAATGTAGCCACAGAACAGATGAGAAAACAGGAGACTTTGGGGGTGGTGTGGAAAGAGGATAGGCGATAGAGGGGAGGAACGACTAACTGGAAAGGAGATGAATAATAATTAGACTGTTGGGAAGGTATTATGGTTGAATTTATTCATGCTTCACTGGAAGAGGCTTAGGGTAAAATAGGTGGTGAGAGAGAAAGAGAGAGAGAGAGAGAGAGAGAGAGAGACAGAGACAGAGACAGAGCGAGAGAGAGAGAGAGAGAGAGAGAGAGAGAGAGAGAGAGAGAGAGAGAGAAAGAGAGAGAGTGATAGAGGGAGCGGTTGGGAGAGGGAGCGGTTGAGAGAGGGAGAGACAGCAAGAAGGGGAGGGACAGAGACAGAGACAGAGACAGAGCGAGAGAGAGAGAGAGAGAGAGAGAGAAAAAAAAACTGATAGAGACTGAGCAAAGGAAAGGAAGCAATTATAAAGTCATCAAATTGATGCGTTACAGCCGAGAGTGAAAACTCCAGTGATGGTGGGGGGAACGAGGTCCTCCCTGGTCTCCTGATTGATTTGATTATTCTTAATGCATCCAGTGCATTATTTAGTGGGGCGGATGATGGATTTGCTTCTTTAATAACTGTCAACGTGTGATGTATCCACACGACGCAGCCTGTTTTAATTTGCCTTGCCACGATAATCACCAAGTTCTATGCAGCCCTTTACTTACAGGGGGAGCATCAAACACCTTGTCGTAACTACGGGGCACCGGGTAGAAAAAAGAAAAGAAAAACAAATGTGATTAGAGAGCGAGGGAAGGAAAAGAGAAAGGTGCTGGAGGGGGAGAAGGTGGCCAACACTGGCTGTCTCTTAAGACCTTATTCATTAGTCTCGTTACTGTCTCTCATCTCTATCTCTCTCTCCCTCTCTCACTATCGCTCAATCTCGGTATATCTTTCTTTCACTACCTCACTTGCTATGTCTCTCTCTCCCTCTCTCTATATATCTCTCTCCCTCACCATATCTCTCTATCTCCCTTTCTCACTCTCGCTATATCTCTCTCCCTCTCTCACTATATATCTCTCTCTACCTCTCTTACTCTCACTATATCTCTCCCTCTTTCTCTCCCCTCGCTATCTCTCTCTGTCTCATTCTTGCTATATCTCTCTCTCTCCCTATATCTCTCTCTCTCTCCCTCTCACTATATTGCTCTCTCTCTGCCTCTCTCTGTCTCTATATATCTCAATCTCTCCCTACATTTTTCTCTCTCTCCCTCTCACTATATTGCTCTCTCTCTGCCTCTGCCTCTCTCTCTCTCTCTCTCTCTCTCTCTCTCTCTCTCACTCTCACTCTCCCTCTCTCTCACTATAGGTCCCTCTCCCACGGTCTCTGAGAGCCTCTTCAAGCTCCATCCCATTTTCAATTAAGTACACTGACACACTGAGACATCAATGATTAGCATTTTCAGTGGCGCCAAATCAGAATAATAACGCACTGAAAGTGACTAAATCCAAGTGAGGCAGCTGTTTAAATTATGTGAATTAAGCAAAGCTTTACACACATTGCATCTCTGCTTCTCTCTGATATTGGCTATGATTAAATGGTCCCTATTATACCACCAGGTGTGAGTGTGATTAGTTATTACAAGCCATTTCAAAATCTACCCTCTAGTGACCTCACAAGTGGGAGTGTCCACCCAGATGTATGATGGCTAGATCGGTCTACCAGCCTACCCAGTGGACTGTACCAACTATGCATCATACATCTGGGTGGACACTCCCACTTGTGATTTCACTAGAGGGCAGATTTCAAAATGGCTTGTAAGGGCTAATCACACTCATAGGGGCTCTTTAAAAGAGTGGAATATAGTTCATGTTCAGTTCTGTGTTCATGTCACTGATCAGCTTTAACGTATCAATATGAAGTAAATGTTGATTGCACAGTGTAATGACTACAGAATAATGAAACCATCTGCGTTTAGTTTGGTTCCCATAGCTTCCCTATAAGCCTCACTTTCACAATGCAGCTCTGTCTGCCACTGGGTACGATCTCCTGGGAAAAATAAAGGCTCACTTTACGGCACAAAGAAAACGCGGCAACCATTGCGTGTGCAACAACCAAACCAGGAGGGATAGCTCCTTTGTTTACCTGGTAGCTATCGGTAGCTATCCCCAGTATTGGAAATGGTGGACAGTGGAACAACTGAAGTAAAGCCAATCTGATGACATTACTTATATCTGCGTACGCTACATTTTTGCATTGAGTAAACTACCTAAATAAACCTCATGACGCGACTCGGCAGGCGATCCAGTCAGGCTACCAAACCAGTTCCCTTTTCTCAACACATACTAAAAAATGTGTATCTGCTTTCATGTCTCCATTATAGACTAAATGGATGAATAAACTCATGGTTTTCCTCCTAATGTTTTCTTCTTCTCCCCCCTCCACCCAGACGCCAACCGCTGCTGCCGATACTTCTGCGAAGCAATACTCCAGCTATGGTATTACTATGCAATGCACATCCTTACATTAGCTTTTGCCTGTTCCCAAATAAAATTATGCCAATTTCACTTTACCTCCTCAGTGAACATGCTTCTTTCTTTATTATTTCCAAAGTGTTGATCGTTTTCTTTCACAGAGATTTTCAAACAAATACGCATCATGTTGTTTGTGGCAGCGATGCAAAAATAATACCACTTAGAAACGCTAGGGTGGGAAAAGTTGAAAAGTTTTCTACAGCCTCTTTAACATATTTACAAAGAACCACCACGGACAACAGACTGGACAGCCGGCTGACCTGAAACAAACTATATCAAATAATTTGGAGATGACTCATTGAGAAGCAGGACTCTTATCGAGTAAAAGTTCACTGCAGTTTATATTCAATCATAGATTCATCACATCAAAAGGTTGTTACATCTCCGGTTTAACCACAGCTAAAAAATAACTTCATAAGAAGCTCACATATATTTCAAAAAATATTTTTCCCCAATTACGGCCATTCAATAAATAACACAATGCTGTGTAATCCAATATCATCAACCATATGGTAATATCCCAGCAGAACAACTATGTCACGCCACCATGTTTTAATATCCATCATGGGTGAATTATAAGCTAATATTGATCCAAGATGGCATCGGGTCACGCCGTGGGGCCACGCCATGGTGCTATACAGCGAGCGCCTTGCAGCTCTCCCCTGCGTCACTCAGTTCGCAGTTGACCCTCCCTGAGTACACACTGTGCACATTCCCGCCTTTCCCCTTGCCTTGAGTAAACAAAACATTGAGTTTTTAAAAGAAACTACCGTGCAGACTCTCTGGCACATACTAACAACATGCTCCAACGCCTACAGCTACATGGGAGCAGGGACAGTCACTTTTGAAATACACGCAAAAATGAATTCCTTGGTAAATATTATGCTGTTTACAGCTGTTTACCAAAGTAGTATAGTTACCATATTCAAAAGTAGGTTACTTACATTCAGCTCAGTTTCTCTCTCCCTCTCTCTGTCCCTCTTCTCTGTCTCTCTCTCTACCAGTTTCTCGCTGTCCGCCCCCCCCACCCCCACTTCCTTCCTCCCTCTTTCTCTTTCCTCATTAGTTTTTAGCCAAGATCAGCACACGGCACTCTAACAGTCCGTAAGGACACCTCGATGCCCAGTCTCCATGTGCGTCTCCTCGCCCGTTCTCTCCCCGCCTAACATGTTCCCCTTTGGTAATGGTAAACACAGCATCCACTATGCTCTTGAGAAACCAGCAGGGAGCAGAGCAGGGGTAGACCCTGGTCATTAATAAACCATACACAGCCTCCTCCCTCACCTCCTTCTCCCCCTTGTATTTGTCTTCTCTTTCTCTCTCTCTCTATCTCTCTCTCTCCCTCTCCCTCTCTCTCTCTAGTCTGCCTCTTCCTTCCACTCCATCAGGGATGGGGGAATACCTCTGTTCATTGTGTCTGTGTCATCATGTCGCATCTTTGGCAAATCCAGGGAGGCGCTGCCGCTCTAGCTCGTTGCGCTTTCACAACCAGTTGTTGTTGGTGTTGTTCTTCTTGCATAAAGTTACACCATCTGTCCCCCCAGGGCAGGGCCCGCCCGAATTATATATGAGAAAACATTTTTCCTCGTGCAATTCTAGCAGATCTACGGAAGAAATAACGTGGGTTAAAAAGTTATTTCTGGTGGTCAAAAGTATTTTAGTATATTTATTGATGAATATCATTTTAGCTTTTTTTGTACTTTGTTTTATTTATTTTTTTGTCCCTTAGGGACCCGGACACAAGGTTGGGAATGACTGCCCCCTCTAGGGCAACGTAGAGACAGGCGGCTGTAGTTTGGTTGCCTCCTGAATCATTCATGTAGCACGGGAATCAATAGGAAATTGGTGGTAAATATCAGAGAGCCCTGTGGAGGCCATTACTCAGCAGGTGGGAGGGGGGGTCGTTAGCTCTGGTCAGACACAAGAAGGAGACCGCTGTGGCTGACAGAAAGTCAGCGCCAGGCAGACCGTGAGATTGGTTTCACTGTACCTTCGTCATTCATTAACCAGATCCTAATGGGAGCAGATAGGGGTTTTGACTTCCAACTCAACCGAGACATGAGACAGAATCGTTTGCATTATTGGCACACTGGGGGGATACAATCACAGGAATGCAGAAGTCAACAGATTGCCACTCAGCACTTATAATACAACATCATAAAATGACATTTGTTTTTCTAGGAGAAAAACAGTGTTTAATGTGTTTTAAACACATTAGGCTGCAGGTTTCAATTAGGCTTTCATTAGGCTGCAGGTTTCAAACCCCTTATAACTGTTTTGGATATGCAAATAAATCATGATTTGATGAATAAACAGCGCCTGACGGATTCATATGATCTGTTTGTCAGATGTGCAAGTGCTCCCTGTTTGTTTTTCACATACACAGGCCAGACATAGAAACAAGAGCAGGTACAGACAAGGCACCGATATTAAACTCACTCACGTCTCATTTACGGCGAATGCTTGATCATTTCCACAAGGTAATGGGCAGCACAGAATCCACCCTGTCATCGAAGCCCTGCATCCTACTAAATGTAATCCACTTCCTGCGATGGGATGCAATGTTCTGACCACAGCGAGGTGAAGCTCGATAGGCAGACGCTTCCTGCTTGCAGGCCTCGGTGGATAACACCGACCCACTCCCGATTGGAGGGGTATTCTGGAAAGACGCGCTGGCTGCATGGGCTTCAGCGGGGAACGACACGAGCGCATTCGGCGATACATGACGTGTTCAACCAAGTGAAAACTAGGCTTGCCTCTCTGCACTTAACAACCGAGGAGCTATCTCACTTGCTCTCTTGCTCGCTCTCTTGCCGCTTTGTGACACACACACACACACACACACACTCACACTTAATACCCCAATACAGTTGGCTCACTCACCGTCTCAAGTCAGTTAACACATCCAGACAGCCGGACCACAGTGATGCCCCCCCCCCTCCCCACCTCCACCGCCATCCCAGTGGGTGTGCCGGTGGGGGGCAGCCAATCAGACACCACTATCTATGCCCCTGTCAATCATGCAAAAGCCTGTTGACATTC